>JAHKKF010498614.1:0-11010 GCA_019740295.1 Labeo calbasu | reverse complement strand
ATGCACACATATTAAATATATAAAGGACCTCTTAGCATAAATATATATTTAAAATCATTTAATTATAACTATGCTGCATCCTCTACATCTAATCTTATCGCTTACTGATGAATAACAACAAACATTTTTAATTGAACAGACCAAATTGCTGCCCATGTGAAGTGTGATTGACTGACCCAATCCCAGGTATTCATCAGACGTCTGTTCCTTGGTGCTGGTGATGAAGCCTTCCTTCCCCCGTACGGTTCCTGATATGTACCGAGCCTTCACTCCTGTCCCGATGAGCTGGGCCAACTCCAGCTGACTAATGCACTTCAGGATCTGCAGCACACGTCGACAGAATAATAACAATACCTCACAAAATCTGTCTGCCAATCACACTGCATAGAAAACATACAGGCCTGTCAAAGTTTGGCAGAGCTCACCTCATGCCAGGAGTTTCCTAAATAATTTCCATCTGTGTGAGCCACTGTGATGAGGGTCTTGATGGTGTCGATGTTCTTCTGCTTCATCTCGGTGATGCCCGAGCTGGCCGTCAGCAGCGTGAAGCGGGCCAGAGCCTGTACATATGCATCTCGCTCCAACTGGAACAAACAAGCACAGAACTTTTTTGGACTGCAATTTCTCACGGAAAGTTATCGTATGACTTTGAATGTAGGACACGAGTCGTATGGACCACTTTTATGAACTTCTGCATCTTTGGAAAAGAGCAACATGCACATTCTACAAAATATCTTCTTTAGTGTGGCACAGATGAAAGTCATATAGGTTTGGAATGATTCACATTTCTGGGTGATTTTTTCCTTTAAGCAGTCGATCATTTCAAGCAAAGGTGCTTATTTGGACTGAACAGTAATGCAAACAAATGCCAGGCTTTCTCAGCTCCACTAAGTGACCTCTTCATGGTTAATGCAGTGTGTGAAATTACCTGAATGCTGAAGATGCATGCTATCCTGATAGCACAGCGGATTCCCTCCAGGCACAGAGAGGCCACCTCGGTGTCATCACAGTCCTGCAGACCCACGCTGAACGCAGCCAGGAAGGGTGTCCATGCCAGCTATGAGAGATTAAAATAATATGGGATGAGTATTTGGGGCCTGACAGAATGTGTGTGTGTGTGAGCACATGCATTGAATACCTTAAACATTGGTCTGACGTGCTCGAGGTGGGTGGCGCTGGTGAAGGGGGCTTGAACGTGGCTCACGGCCTCCATCAGAGCCTTGGCTGTCTTTGCCATTTGCTCCATTTCAACATTATACAGAAGCCTTCTCTGCTTCTCACTGGCCACACCTGATCCAGGGACAGCGGGAAAAGTTAGCACAAACCACATCTCAAAATATCAGAATATTCCTAGAACATAGTATATAATAATAGTAATACTTAATATGATTATAAAATATTATTTTTATTTAACATTTTAATAAATTATTACTAGTATTATTATTATTATGTATAATATATTCTTTTCATTTTAATATTATCATCATTAATAACACTTTTAAAATATTATTATTATTTATTTAAACATAGTATATTTATTTTAATAAAAAACAAAACACATGTAATTATTATCATCATTGTTAATAACAAAATTATTAATGACTAAAAGGATTACAAAATTATTAACAATTACAAAATACTGGACTAGTTTGTTTGGACTGGATTGTTCAGTCAGCCACAGCATTCTATTGTGAAATACTACAAAATACAATAACTTATTATTATTGTTATTATTATTATTACAATGTATTTATACGTTGTATTATTTTTTTAGTGAATGTATAATATACTCTTTTTATTTTAATATTATCATCAAGTTTTCAAATAATATTATTGTTGATATATACTGCATTATCATTATTCATATTTATTATTATTATTATTATTATTATATAGAATTAGAATATTTTAATATTAACATCATGAATAACACATTTAAGTTGTTATTATTATTATTTATACATTGCATTGTTGTTGTTGTTATTACTATTATTATTATTATTATTGTGTATAATATATTAAAAATAAAATAACTGATTATTATTGATATATACATTGTATTTATACATTTAATATTATTATTATTACACTATTTGTGTGTATATATAGTATTATTATTATTATTATGTATAAAATATTTGTATTTTAATATTATTATCATAATTAAAAACACTTAAATTATTATTATTATTATTATTATTATTATTATTATTATTGATGTAAACATTATATTTAGATTTTAATAAAATAAATAAAATAGATGTAATTATCATCGTTGGTAATAAAAAAAATATTCATGCCTAAAATGATTAATAATTTATTAACAAATACAAAATAATGGACCACTTTGTTCAATCAACCTCAGCATTCTATTGTAAAAATACTACAGAATAAAATCATTCTTATAATTCTTATTAATCATTATTATAATTATTACTGTTAATATTTGTTTAATTGTTTAATATTTTTTATTTTAGTATTATTAATAACACTTAATAATAATAATAATAGTAATTATTATTATTGTCATTATTATCTTTATTATTGATAGATTGTATTTTTATTTTAATTATTTTAATAATGATTACTAATTTAATAGCATTCACAATATACTGGACTATTTTGTTTAGTCAACCTCAGCATTCTATTGTAAAAACTACAAAGTAAAAAATGTATTATTGATATATGCATTGTAATAATACATTGCTTATTATTATTATTATTATTATTATTATTATTATTATTATGTGTATGATATATTCTTTTTATATTAATATTATCATCATTATTAATGTAACAGCACTTTAAAATGATCATTATTGATATATACATTGTATTAAAAAAAGATGGTATTATCATCATCATTGTTAATAAAAATAATTAATGACTAAAATGATTACTAATTTATTAACAATGCCAAAATACTGGACTACTTTGATCAGTCAACCACAGCAATCTAATGTAAAATACTACAAAATAAAATAATTTATTATTGTTGATATATAAAATGTATTTATATGTATTATAATTACTATTATGTATAATATATTTTTATATATTATTATAATCTAAATTTTATTTTAATAATCATCATCATCATCATTAATAAGTTGTTGTTGAGTCAGCCACAGCATGTACAATACTACAAAATAAAATAATTTATACTTAAATAAATCATTAGTAGGATAATACACACAATGTTGTTTATTCATAATTGAAAAAGGATTGCCCAAAAAATATATATATATATTTTGTCACCACGCTTGTCAGTTTGTCATATACTCACTTTGCTTATTCGACTTCAGAGTTAACTCCTTTGTCTCCTTCATGGATATTTTTTTCCCTGCGATTTCATCATAAATGGCTGAGAGATACTCCTCCGGTAAATCTTTACTGTCATTGATACCTCGGTTCATCTTGATGTATTGCTCTTTCGTCATTTTATTCTTTACCTGCGCCGAGATAAAGGAAACAACAGATCAGTAGCGTTCTTCCTCTTGTTTTCCGTTGCGTCTCAGCAACATCCATCACCCTACATTTAGCTATTCCGCTCACACACATCAAAACTGAATGCCAAACAGCCGTTTCTAGCTCCGACGTTCACATTAACATTCATAGACTGGGGAATGAAAAGAAAATGCATTCTGCATTCGCTGAAGATTTCAGTGAACAATCAGTGCTCTGCGAACTAACCTGCGGACTGTGTAGATCTGTAGTCAACATGATGATTGAATACGCGAGGACGTACGCGGTGTCAGCGCTGGCGAACAGCGTTTGCCTAAGGAGAGAGATAAAAGAGACAAATAGCGACCGAGTTCAGTGTTTGTGGTATTAATTAGCGACGCAGGTTAATCGGTTGCAAAGGCAGGGGATCGGCGCGCTCACCCTTGGTTGCATTCTAAATATCTAGCAGCAAATTTCTCCATCAGTCGATCGATTTTCTGGGCCTCTCCGGGCAGACGGAAACCCTCGAGGAACATGCGCAGCGCCGGCACGAAGTCTTTGCCCTGGAAGTCCATTTGGTCGACGTAGGCATACATAACCTCTTTATTGATGCGATCGTTGTCTCCGAGAAACTCTCCTACCTGGATCTGTAAGGGTGGAAACAGAAAGAGCCAGTGAGTCAGATATCGATTGTGTAGGTAGAAAAATAAATAGCAGAAAGACCATGTTTCATAACTGAAAAACACACGCTCAGTGCTACAGACACCGCAGATTGGAGCATCATTGAAATGCAATGTCTATTAAAGTATTCCACACATCTCAAGTCATTCAGGAGGCTGAGGGCTGTTTCTGCTGAAGTGCCCTAATTTTAGGGCAGATATAAGGAGCTCTCTTTACCCATTACTGCTGGAGTCTTTTGAGGCCTGATGAATGAGCATTTGAGTTGCCGATTCATCACGCTGAAGGATCAAATCGTCTCAGTCTAAGTGGAAGTTTGGCAACACTTTGCTGGAGTGTCTTGATATTTTTGTTTTGCTTTGTTTTGTTTCAGAAATGCTCTGCAGCTGCACATGGAGTTTTATTATAGTGCATTGCTTTAATGTTAAAAACTACACTTTTACACTTCCAGTCAAAAGTTTTTGAACAGTAAGATTTTTAATATTTTTAAAGAAGTCTCTTCTGCTCACCAAACCTGCATTTATTTGATTGCAAATACAGCAAAAACAATAAAATTCTAAAATATTTTAAATATTCACAAATATATATTTTTATATTTTTATAATATATATTTTTACTGTTTTCTATTGAATATATTTAAAAATACAACTTTTTTCTGTGATTTCAAAGCTACATTTTTAGCATCATTACTCCAGTCACATGATCCTTCAGAAATCATTATAATTTCTGATTTGCTCTTATAAAAATAATAATAATAATAACAATAATAATAATTATTATTATTGTTATTATTATTATTACTATTATTATTATTGTTGTTGTTGTTGTTGAAAACAGCTGAATAGAATATTTTCAGGCTATTCGAAAGCTTTTTGGAAAGAAATGATAGAAATTCATATTTCTATTTAGCAAGGATGCTTTAAATTGATCAAAAGTGATGATTAAGACATTTATAATGTTACAAAAAATTCTATTTTTAGATAAATGCTGTTCGTCTTAACTTTCTATTCATTAAAGAAACTTGAAAAAAATCTACTCAACATAATAATAATAATAATAAAAATGATTTCTGAAGGATCATGTGACACTGAAGACTGGAGTAAAGATGCTGAAAATGTAGCTTTGATCACAGGAATAAATTACATTTTAAAATTTATTCAAATAGAAAGCAGTTATTTTAAATAGTAAAAATATTTCAAAATTTGACTGTTTTTGCTGTACTTTAATGCAGGCTTGGTGAGCAGAAGAAACTTTAAAAAACATTAAAAAACTTACTGTTCAAAAACTTTTGACTGGTAGTGTATTTGACCCGAGGCCACAGTACATGGTAGAAACAAGGTAAGGTAAAAACATACTGTATCTTGTAGGCAAACAATGTTTATATGTCTTACAGAGTCAAGCCTCTCCTCTTGATGTAAAAATTGGGCGATATCTTCGGGCGTGGTTCCCAGCATGCCTTGCTCCTGCAGGTACTGAATGCCCCTCTTTGGTTTTTTGTTAAACCTGTGCATAATGGCAAAAAGCATATCAACATATGAGCCACATATTCAGATTCAGCATTTTTTTTTTTAAAGAAGTTCATTTCCAGAATGAAAATTTCCTGATAATTTACTCACCCCCATGTCAAGACACGTTGGATGACATGGGGGTAAGTAATTCATCAGGAAATTTTCACTGTGGAAGCGAACTTCTCTTTTAATTATAAAGGTAAAGTGTTTATATCTATATCTATATCTATATATATATATATATATATATATTTATATATATAAATAAAAGGGTTCATATGATCAGGGGTGCGACCAAAATAAAAAAAAGTGCTGTGTAAATAAGTTCAGACTGCTTATTTGTGTACCAACATGGTTGACAGCTGTTAATGCACAATCACCATTTTAGATCAACTAAGTAAATATTAGCACCTTATTTTTAAGTGTATATATGAAATAACTGTATTTTTATTTAATTCACATTTTTATTTTAAAATAATATAATTTTGTTGATTATTTTATTTAAAAAAATAACTAAATAAAGTTCAGTAATATTATTACTACTGTCATTAAATTTATTTTTTTAAAGTTATATTTAATGGGTCACACTATGTGCAGTGTGAGCACCAAGCCAAATCTCCAGGTGGTCTCATGAGAACCAGACTAAAAAAATATATGCACCCCTGCATATGATACATTTTTCTATGAGGTAATAGCTCCTTTCACATTGTAATACCAGTAAATTACTGTAAATTTATCGGAACTTGTGCTGCTCAGACAAGCAATGACGTTCCGTCTTTTTACCGGTAAAGCACCATTCACACATCAGTTTCAAAATACCAGTAAATTCTGTGACATCATTAAGCTATCAGATGTCAAATGTACGTCTATTAGATGTCTTTAAGATGTTTATGATTTAGAATGCAAGTAAAACTGACATCTTACAGACGTCTGTCAGATGTTTGTACACAGCAGATGCTTTCCAGATCAAGTGATCTTTAACAGACATCTTTAAGACGTACAGTACCTATGCCATCCTGATAGCACACATACATCACTACATCACGGAGATGTCTATTTGACGTCTGCATTTACATCTGAAATACGTTTTTTTTTTTTTTTTAAAGTGTTTGCTTATCTGCAATTTGTCTATAGGACGTTTCCTATCAGATGTCAAATAGACGTCTATTAGACGTCTCTAAGATGTTTATGATTTAGAATGTATTTAAAACTGACATCTTACAGACGTGTGTCAAATGTTTGTACACAGCAGATGCTCTCCAGATCAAGTGATCTTTAACAGACGTACAGTACGTATGCTACCTTGATAGCACACATATATCACGGAGACGTCTATCTGACATCTGCATTTACATCTGGAAGACGTTTTTTTTTTTTAAAGAGTGTTTGCTCATCTGCAATACGTCTATAGGATGTCAAATAGACATCTATTTTTTTGATCCACTTCAAAGGTTGACTACTTTTACAATTCTAACTGTTCTTAATAGTGGTGTCTTTATATTTAAGACAAGTTTTGTCAAAACATTGGGATTGATTTCATGCATCTGATTCCAATGTAATGTCTTACAGGTCAATGCCTTGCTCTATGATCTCCTTCTGTTGTTTGAGGACCTCAAACTGCTCAGGGTTGTCTGTCCCGGACATCTGCGTACTGTAGCTCCCGATGCCCGACGAAGCGGTGGAATCCAAAGAGTTTATGCTGCCGTAACGGTTAATCGTTTCCGGATGCTTCGACTCATTGGTCTCCTGTTCTGAAGGCTTTTCTTGGCCTGATTGAGAGAGAAGGGAATGAAATTCAAATGCAATTTCAGAGAAAGCAGAAGCAGTGACGAGCCCAGTCTGTGAGCCAATAGGCTAGGAAGTAAAGACGGCATGATTCATTGGGCTCCTGGTTGGCTGTTGGTATATCAAGTCTTTTCTCTGGCTCAGCTCTCTATATGTGTTTCCCAACACAACACTTTTCTAATAAAGTCTTTGGCCTCGACTGACTCGTATCACAAAAACAGCTCGATGGGGACTGAAGAAAGAGCAGCGTGACCTGAATACACAATGCAACAGATCTTGGTGCAAGCGTAGAAGCCGTGGTTACATGTTGCGGGATCTTATTACGCACTGGAAACACTGTAAAAGATTTAGCGGGTAGCTATCACTGTAACACGAGCTGTCAGGTCACTTCCTTCTTTCTCAAGTTTCCGCTCTTGGAAAGATCATAGGAGCCAGTCGCAGCTTATCCGTTCGTATTAATTCATCTGTTTGATATACAAAAGCTACAGCCACAATACAAAGAACTATTAAGAGACCGCTATCTAGTTTACGCAGCACAAGCTAACGCAATCAATTCTAATGTCACTACAAACTGCCGTTACCTGCTCTCCCTTTTGATGTGCGTCCGTTAAGAGAAAAGAACAAAGAGTGATTGGCTAGCGTGATGAGAATTCAAGAATCAGAAAGCTTTGATTAGTGATCCAAAACAAGCATAGATTAGGATGTAAAGCCTGTATATGTAAGAGTATCCACTCATTCTAGATGAAAGGCTTCAGCCATTTCTTGAGCCACGGTAAATATAGTTATATTTTAGGTGGTCGATAAAGCACTTTGCGTGTTAGTGTTTGTTAGCCTGTAGCTATCATTTAAAAATAAGCAAGAATCTCTGGTTTATGATTGGCTGATAACCGAAACTCTGAGGTGGGCTTGAGGCAATAGAGAAATTTCCCTTTGGGCCAGCAGAGCTTCTTCTCCTCCAAGTTTGATTAGACCTAAATCCCCTCTGCTCCGAAGAGGCAGGGTCGCTAGCTTGGCGCATGTTCTTATGCCTGGTTTTGCAGTGTTCAGGAAGCCTGCAGACTGCCTCCCTGATGTCAGGGTGATGAATAACAGCCTCAGGGTTGTTTGATTAAGATGAAAGGCCTGCGTAGCCATCACTGCGAATAGCATTTCCTGCCTGTCTTTGAGGCACAGGACCCCTAGTGCGCTGTCCTCAAAAGCAACTGTTTATCCATTTGGTTCTGCACAAGCCAGAAGCCTCTGTAAAGCAGCGTAAATGCACTCAGAGGAGACTCATTTAGAAAAGCCAGTGTCGTTACCTGGAATATGTAATGCAACTGCTTGGATCCAAAGCATATGAGGATATTGAGGGGCTAAATAAGGTTTTGAAGGTTTGAAGGAGCTAGTATTGATGTTTTGTGCCGCAGAGGCTGAACGTTTGACTTACCGAGACTTGTCTGGGAATTGGGGTTGACATATTGGTCTTTGCTCCACTCCACCATACACTTGAGAATGGACACCAGACACTCCAGGCCTTTCTTCCTTAGAGTCAGCTCCTGAGAGACAATATGAGCTGGGATCACTAATACTGCTTTAAAAGAATAGTTCTTATAATTTACCTGTTCCAAATCAACATGATTTTTTTGAACTTTCGAACTTCAAAAATAATAAAACAACATCACAAAGTAGCATCACTACCAGTCAAAAGTTTTTGTACAGTAAGATTTTTAATGTTTTTTTTTAAAGAAGTCTATTCGGCTCACCAAGCCTGCATTTATTTGATCCAAAGTACAGCAAAAACAGTGAAATTTGGAAATATTTTTACTATTTAAAATAGCTGTTTTCTATTTGAATATATTTTAAAATGTAATTTATTCCTGTGATTTCAAAGCTAAATTTTCAGCATCATTACTCCAGTCTTTAGTGTCACACGATCCTTTAGAAATCATTGTAATATGCTGGTTTGCTGTTCAAGAAACATAAATTACAGAAATTAATACTTTTATTTAGCAAGGATGCTTAAAATTGATCAAAAGTGATGATAAAGACATTTATAATTTTATAAAAGATTCTTTTCTCATTACTGGAGTAATGATACTAAAAATTCAGCTTTGAATTTTGAATTTTTTTGAGATTAGTTACTTTACGGATTACATGATTACACATTATTCACAAAATGGCAGTAAATTATTCATAATGTGTTGATTTGCTGTAATTCTTCTCTTTTCTCTCTTAAATTATCCTTCTACCACTTATGTATATTAGGAAAGTCTTCCAGTCTTATGGAACTGCTCACACCAGCCACTAGCAAGGTGACTATAATTACACAGAAAATGGAGAGTCACTCAAATTGTTTAATATGATTTAATAAAGCTTTATGATTAATTAGCTTTTCATCATCTCACAAACCCCCTGAAGTTAATTCAAGAACCCCAGTTTGGGAAAACCGTGGTGTAATGTAATCTTTAAAGAACTTTATGATGTTGATAAATAAAGTAATTAAAACATAGTCTGAATACTTTACCAATTATGCGTAATCCAACAGATTACTAACTACAATTTTCTACAATTAACTATGTTACTAACTACAATATGTGTTATGTAATTTGTAATCGATAATGGACTACAATTCATCCTCATTCTGTTCAAAAGTTTTTAATGGCTTTTAATGCACCGTGTTTCCTTCTGGAGCATCAGTGAGTGTTTGAACCTTCTGTAATAACTGCATGAGTCCCTCAGTTGTCCTTAGCATGAAAAGATGTATCTCAAAATCATACAGTCATTGTTGGAAAGGTTTCAAATACACAAAAAGGCTGAAAAAGAAAAGATTTTTCTGAAGAACAGCAGGCAGTTTAACTGTTCAGGACAAACAAGGGACTCAAGTTTTCTCTTTAATATATTCTATTAGAAAAAGAAATATCTTTCAACATTATAAATGTCTTTACTGCCAATTTAATGTGTCCTTGTTTGAGAGGACTGCACAAAATATGATTTTGTAAAGGAAAGAGCACTTCAAATGTTTTTTTAGGTGCTCATGAACAAAATGAGGGAATGAGTAAGCGATTTCTGGGTGAACCAGTCTGTTAAAGGACAGTGTGTTTACCTGAAGTGGGGTTGTGCCCAGTTCATGGCCTCCTCGTCCTTGTGCAATCTTTGAGAGGTCATTCACAAGCCTCTCGAAAATATTAGCAGCATTCAGGTCACAATCATAATTAACATAGATATCTACCACACTCTGGGCATCTGTGAGAGCAGAGATATCATAGAATTACTTGTAGAAACACATATATATATGTCTTTGAAAAAGAGAAAGATTTCATACCAGCACATATTCTAGTGAGGGTTTGAATGACCATCCACTTGTGGTCATATGAGCTTGTGGACGTTTCCAGAATATAAAGAAAAATCTCTTTGAAAAACACCTGAGGAGAGAAAACGATAAATACAGTTGTTTTTCACCTCATAAATTCATAACCAAGTCAGTAACAGAACAATAATGTTTCAAAAATATATGGTGTTGTCAAGATATAACTTAATCGATTTGAGAGATATTACTATATAAGACTGCACAATAAATCCTAACACACTCGTCTGGAACGAGGCTCACACACACACA
>JAHKKF010498613.1:0-10054 GCA_019740295.1 Labeo calbasu | reverse complement strand
AAAACAAAACAAAAACATACAAAAACGAAATACACAAAAAACAAACAAAACTAAAATTTAAAACAAAAACAAGCAAAACAAAAGCAAAACAAAAAAAACTAAAAAACTAAACACAAAAAAACAAACATAACAAAATTAAAAAAAAAACAAGCAAAAGAAAACAAAAAAGAAAACAAACAAAAAACTAACACACACACACAAAAAAATAAAAAAATAAAGACCAAAAACAAGCTAAATAAAACAAAAAGAAAACAAAAAAGGAAACAAAAGAAAACAAACCAAAACTAAACACACAAAAACAAAATAAAGAACAAAAACAAGTGCAAAATAAAAACAAAAAAGAATACAGAAGAAAAAACTAAACATAAAACACACACAAATAAACAAAACTAAATTAAAAACAAACACAAGCTAAACAAAAACAAAATAAAATACAAAAGAAAACAAACCAAAAGTTATACACACACAAAAACAAAACAAAAACAAGTGAAAGCAAAATAAAACAAACAAAAAAACTAAATGGACAAAAACAAACAAAACAAAATAAAAAACAAAAACAAGCAAAAGAAAACCAAACACACTAACAAAACTAAGCAAAACAAAATAAAGAAAACCAAATCAAAACAAAAGCAATGGCTTGGGTTTTTAGCCACTCTATAAACTCTATAAACTAAAGACACACATCATTTCACATAATTGTTGTACTCATGGAAGCATTCATGTGACATGTCACACCATACGGATGCAGTTGTTGACATCCTGAAAGAGAGCACTCCCATTAGGAGCACTGTTTTGGTGAGGTTGAAGGTATGGTGAGTGCAGCCTCTGGTGGAAGATGGAATTTGTAAGGACATTCACTTCATGAGATGGAATTAAACTAAACTGGCCACATCCAAAATAATGTTTAACAAATTGAAATAAAAAAGCAAGAAGAGGAATTTAAAAAATCCAAACAGTTGTTGGTCCTATTGACTTCCACAGTATGGAAAAAAAAAATACTATGGAAGTCAATGGGGACCAGAAACTGTTTGGTTACCAACATTCTTCAAACTATTTTCAGTTGTGACCCTGGACCACAAAACTAGTCATAAGTAGCATGGGTATATTTGTAGCAATAGCCAAAAATACATTGTATGGGTCAAAATGATCTATTTTTCTTTTATGCCAAAAATCATTAGGATATTAAATAAAGATCATGTTCCATGAAGATAGTTTGTAAATTTTCTACTGTAAATATATCAAAACCTAATTTTTGATTAGTAATATGCATTGCTAAGAACTTCACTTGAACAGCTTTAAAGGCAATTTTCTCAATATTTTGATTTTTTGCACCCTCAGATTCCAGATTTTTTAAATAGTTGTGCTATCCTAACAAACCATACATCAATGGAAACCTTAGTTATTTAGCTTTCAGATGACGTATAAATCTCAATTCCAAAAAGATAGACCCTTATGACTAGTTTTGAGGTCCTGGGTCACATTTGTTTTCAGCAGAAGAACAAAACTCACACAGATTTGGAACAACTTCATGGTAAGTAAATGATGACAGAGTTTTCATGTTTGCGTGAACTTTAAGCATATTTATTCACTTCTATATACAATAGTTCTTTTCTCATTTAAGTTGGCACGTTCAGTAATTGGCCTTCCAAATTTTTGATAGCCCATTTTCTGAAAACTTCAGTCTGAATGTTTGTCATTATGGTTTTATGGTGTATTTTATCAGAAAAATGATTATTGTAATTTAGGTTTGGGGGGATAAGTTAAACATTACTGTAATTCAAGATGTTTTTGATGATTCTAGTTTGAAACAAACATAAGCACACTTCTAGAGAAACACATATTTGTGTAATTGGATATTTTGTAGTTGCATATTTTATGACAACTAGCCCCAGTCAACCCGTATAAAACAAATTAGAGCTTCCTAGGATTTTTTTTTGTCCACCATGGCATTAAATATATTGGAATTTAAATGTACCGCAGTTTTCTATAAGTGACATTTCTAACGTTATTATTGGATTTGGAAAGAAAACGCACACATTCATGCTGAAAATGAAATGTAAACAAGCACCTACAGACCTTTAGCGAGTATTTTAATTTCAATTCAGTTTACTACAATTCTGTATCAGGTGTCATGAATTAAATTGCGTTAAATCTCACCTAGATGCGTAACCATAGTCCAGTCCACATTTTATTTCATACCGTGGGGGTTTGTGTGTAAACACGGAAGTCGCTGTAACGTTACCGGAATCGCGTTGGCTTTCCTGACAGCGTCGACGCTTTGTCAAACTCCTGCCACTCTGGTCACTGTAATCACTGTCTGAAGCCACGATGAAGCGCCTAACAACGCTGTTCATTGTTGTCCTCTGCTTGTACCAAGGTAGGTTAATGTATTCCACTAGTTATAGTATTCATTTAGTCAGATGATATTAGCGAGATTGATAACGTTAGATAAATATAGATTGATAAATCGTGTCGTGTTTACTTCTAACGTAAATCCCCCAAATCTTCGTGCGCACTATATGTGAATACAAAAAGAAAATCTCTACTATTATTCTACATGTTGTTGGTTAATTAATCAACTAAAGTGCGACATTTTGTCACTTTCGCATTGCGTGACAGTTTTGAGGGGCCGAGGTGATAAAGAGAGTCTGGATCTACCACATTCCTGCTTTTTACATTTACATAAATAGACTTCCTGCTTAAGGTCGCCATTGTTTACATGTTGCCATATGCTAGCGTGTTCCCTATTTACTGCATTATCTTAGTAAACAGGTAAAATGTACAGACAGAATTAAAGTATTAAGTGTCTTAATGAGGTGTTTGGCCACCAGAACAGCTTAAACGTGCCTTGGCATTGAATCTTCACGTCTAAAAGAGCTCTACTGGAGAAATGGGACATGAATTGGTGTGTTATGCCCAAGATTGTATTGTTATGTTTCTATTTTGTGATTTTATTTTATTTTTATATTTTTTTCAGTTTGCTCCACTCCAGTGCCGGGTACCGCCTTAAAACAAAATCCTGACAAAGATAAGATTACAGTAGTTTCACCGAACTCAAACGCAAATGAGCCAAAAAGTAATGACACAGACACCTCACAGAATGATGATCCAAAGAAGGAGGATAAAACCTCAAAAGAAGAACAGAAGACCACACCTGGCAGCAATATAGCAGCTTCTAAAATTACTGAAGAAACTCCTAAAACCAGTAATAATGACACAAATGGTGGAAAGAGTCAAACCCTGAATGAAACCAATAAAGTAGATGATAAAAACACCCCTGCGGCAGCTGAGCCAAATAAAGATGAAAAAGATAAAGACAAGCCGCTCACACCTGCTCAAGGAGAAACAGTTGACAAAAAGAACAACGGTGAAACTAAAGGTGATGAAGGTGCACCAAAAGATGCACCAAAAGGAGATGGTGAGGTTAAAGACAAGATGACCATAGCTCAACAAAATGAAGAAGGTGATGAAAAAGCCAACTCTAAAACTGAGGATGAAACAGCTCAAGATGAGAATAAAGACCATGGAGATGAACCAAGTGGTGAAAAAGGTGAAAAGAAGACGACTGACCAAAATGAAGACCCTGAAGAGATTAACAACCCTGAAGCTCCTGAAGAGGGTGACGAAACGGGTGTCAAGAGTGAAGAGAAGTCACCTGGACCTGACATCCCCACAGAAGAAAACGAACAAAATGGTGAATCAGAAGACGACCCTGAGGATGAAGAAGGTGAAGGTGAGGATAATGGTGATGAGCCTTTGAATGAACTGGATACATCTAATGGCAAAGCAGAGAAGAAAAACGATATCAATAAATCTTATGAACCAGAGGAGAATGCCGAGAACAGCCACTTCTTTGCCTATCTGGTCTGTGCCGTTATTTTGGTAGCTGTGCTGTATATCGCCAGTCACAACAAGCGCAAGGTTAGTGTTGTGTTTTTAGTTTTTTACTGCTGTATTTTAAAAATGTCAAATGGCAATTAAATGAGCGTTCTTTCTTTCACCACCTGCAGATTATTGCCTTCGTTGTTGAAGGCCGGAGATCAAGAGGCACACGGAGACCCAAGACATCAGATTACCACAAACTCGAGCAGCATGTAAGTAGTGTTACATACAGACACATCTATTAATTTATTTAAAATATTTGAAAAATACGTAAACTGACATAAAAAACAGAGACACTTATTCTATGTACACTTGTTTCAAATTAAAATTTGTAAAGCATAAAAGCATGGAATGAAATCATAATAAAGGAAAAATATGTAAAAAAAGCCTTAATTTATATAAGGTCTAAGTATTCAGAACTTCCTAACTTCCCCCAAAATTGATCAACGATTTTAATGGCATCATCCTGCACTTTAGCTTCTCATCAAACTTTCTGTCCAATCAAATGCTCTCTAGAATCCGAAGTGTCCCGCCCCCTACACTATAAATAGACGCTAAGGCTGCTTTCCTATATAGGGGATAGGGAACGATTCAGACAGTGTGAATATGCTTTCAGTTGGGGCAAATGAAGTCTGGAGAGAAGTGATAGCACTGAGCGGATCATATGCGACCATAAAACATCGAATTCTACACAGAATGCTATATTTTATAACGATATGGATGAGATTGTGGCTGTCATACGCTGTCAAATGCGGCTTTACCGAGCTTAACGGCTCTGGCCCAAACTGTGATATAAACGAAACGCTATTGGCTATTTAAAAAAAGGGGGGGGGACTGTTTGATATGTTTCAGTTGAAATTACGTCAGCGCAGAATTACGCTGCAGTGTTTCAAAGCACTTCAGTACACCGTTAAGTAGTTTAATAAAGCTTTTATATATTTAACACAACTGCTTATTAGTATTTGAATAGTATTTTGGTCCACTAAATCAGTCATTTTGTGTGAGCAACATGCATGAAAAAATAAAATAAAAATAACATAAAAACATGATGACTGTATTTCAGTGTCAGTAAGTTTATATCAGATAATTTGACCTTTTTATGACAAGGAACGGTTAGTTTACAAACTAAAATGCCATGAATTGTGTCTCCACAAAATTATATTTGTAAAAAAACTGATTTATCTAAAAAGTATATTTATGTTTGAATATATGCATTCTCACATATATTCAAGGTGTTCTAGGAAAATATGTCTTATGTCTTATGATTGTATGTCACTTTTTACATGGTTACACCACGTGAAATTGTGAGAATGTGGATTTTTAGAAAATGTTTAATTCCTTATTGTTTTCAAAATATTTTTAAGTGAGTATGTTTTAAAGGATTATTCACTCCAGAATTAAAATTTCCTCATAATTTACTCACCCCCGTGTCAGCCAAGATGTTCATGTTTTTCTTTCTTCAGAATTTAAGGTTTTTGAGGAAAACATTCCAGGATTTTTCTCCATATAGTGGACTTTAACGGGTTGAAGGTTCAAATTATAGTTTCATTGCAGCTTCAAAGGGCTCTACATGATCCCAGCCGAAAAATAAAGGTCTTATCTAGCGAAACGATTGGTCATTTTCTAAAAACAAAAAAAATTCAATACTTTTTAATAGGGCTGCCCCCTAGTAGTCGACTAACCGTTCGCTGAAGAGAAGAGGCTTGGACGACCAAAATTTTATTAGTCCCTTAGTTGCAGAAAAAACCTCACGGAGTGGTGAAGTCACACGGTCCGTGACAGACAGATTGTTAACGGCTGGTCTATGTGGTAATATAGTACATCAGGCAGGACATCCAAATGCTCACCTGTCATTCATTGACCTCAAATATGGGTTTTCATCCGAAAGGTGTATGTAGTAGCAACTTTACATGGCAGCTCAATCTAATGTTAACTTAGGAAAATGTGCGCTATTAAAGTGTCTGTGCAGAGTGTGGAAGCTGAACAGTAGCACCTTCACTGCATGACCGGTGCCGTCACTTGCTCTTAAAATACTCTATTTTTCCACACAGATTAAAGTAATACATCTTTCGAATCTGTGAAAACGGTACATTTATTTGTGTGCACTCAGAATAACAACAAAACGTTGTGCTTTTGTAAAATAATTAAAGCAAACAGGATGCGCTTTCTGCTGTCTTGGTTTGTATGCATCTCTTGAGCGTGTCACTCCAAACCTCTGTGTATACTTGCCTTACAGAGTTAAAATATATACATACATATATATATATATACGTAGAGAGAGAGAGAGAGAGAAATGTTAACTTTTAAACGAACCAATTTAAATAGAAAACAAATATTCTCAGATTATGTAATCCGTATGAAACGTGCATACAGGCGCATCACTACTTCGGAGATGACGTGTCAGTGTTGCCGACTTTATCTCTTAAGCTAAAAAAACAAAGAAAGCACTAGTTTGTCAATAAATTATTAAAACATTAATGCAGTCTACTTGCAGCTTTTTTTGCATGAGCTTGAGCGCTTATTAGGCTATGTAGGCAATTAAAGGCTCATTATTGTGATTTAAATGTTTTTTTAATAAATGTGCAACTAATAGTCGACTAATGCATAAAATGAACAACTACTAGTCGACCAGAAAAATTTTTAGTCGAGAGCAGCCCTACTAAGAGCGTTTGACTTTTTGTGCACTTTCGCTTTGTAAACACTGGGTCGGTACCTCTGCCTATGTCACGTGTGATCTTTTAAACGTGATTACGTAATGCGTAAGGCTGAGCTAGTGCAAGACGAACATTTGTGGTTAAAAAGTATGCACATTTTTATTGTTATTAGAAAACAGCCAATCGTTTTGCTATGTAAGACCCTTATTCCTCAGCTGGTATCGTGTAGAGCCCTTTGAAGCTGCTTTGAAATGCCAGTTTGGACCTTCAATCTGCTAATCCCCATTGAAGTCCACTATATTGAGAAAAATCCTGGAATGTTTTCCTCAAAAACCTTCATTTCATTTCTGCTGAAGAAAGAAAGACATGAACATCTTGCCAGGTGAATGTAATTTAACTAGGAACTGCAACATATTACGTGAATGAAATCATAAGAACAGCACTGATTTAGCTTATTTAGCTATTCCATTTACACCGTTCTCATTGCTTAACCAGTTCATTCCGGAATATAACTGTAGCCATTCCTTATTGTACTTAGTACCATTCATCCCGATGATGGAAAAGCTGCTTACGTTAATCAAATAAAACAGTGTAATAAAGAAAACATCTGTTAGCACTTTATTGCATTACATTATGTAACAAATGAAACATGTTACCTCAGTGGAAACTGTTTTTGGATCAATCAGTCTTCTTATATTGCGTGTTGTATTCTGTTTTCCAGTGAGCAAGTCCAGTCAGATGATTTAGCGGTGGATGAATTGAAATATTTGAACTGTGATTTTGAAACTTGAATTATCCATACAGAGATGTATATCACCACTCATAAACATTGCACAGCAACTGTCACTAACTCATTTAAAATAATAATAATTAATAATAACAAATTCTCATCCGTCTGCAGCATGTCAGGTATGTTGAAAACAATGTCTGTTTTAATTCTAAAATCTTCATTTGGGTTTGTAGTGTTACAAACACATTCGGTACATAGTGTAGATGCTGATTCTGTGGCCTCTCGTTTTCTGTAATTACCGGGCCTTTTTTTGGTAGAGTTACGTGATTGTCTTTGTTTATTCTTTTCTCAATTTATGCTGGGCGAAATGTGTAATACAGAAGGAAACGATATGTATATTTTTTAAAAGGTATATGTTGGCTGCTTTTTCATGAACAATGAATGATGTTTTGTGGGAGATTGGGAATGATTGAGTTTTGAAATGCACCGAGGGGTGCTGTACCACTTATCGAAGCTGATCGCACGCACGGGACACGCGAGTTCTTTCTACAGGTGTGAATTAGAAAAGGAGTGGCATGCTTTTGTTCCTATGTTAAAGATGTTTTAAAGACTATGAATGCATGTTATCTGCTTTGTGAATGCTAAATCGGCTTTGAAGGGCACAACAACAAGGATTTTATTAGCTGGTCCAGTCAGACCAGTTGTTCAAGATTCATACTTGCCCTTTCACTGGCCAAACAACAAAAATGATTTAATCTGTCAGAAAGAAATGGTATTTGTATTTTTTGTTACATGTAAATGTTCTTTACCAAAAAGTACTATGGCCCTGTTGTGTTTCTGTTCATTGATAAAACTTTTTTAAATTGCATATAGAGTGTTCTCCATCTACACTGTGAGAAGTCTGTTTCAATTTTATTTAAATTTGTTAGTGAGTGGGTCGGTTGTGGTTTTCTAAATGGACTGCACCTGGACACTTGGATAAAAAAAACAAAAACAAAAAAAACACTACAGCCCTGATTCTTCAAGACTCAAGTGACTTTAATGTTGAAAGAAGCCATCTAGTTCTAGAGTCATTCCACTGTTTAACTGATGAAGAAGCCACCATTGTTGTTTGCAGGAGTTTGATGCATTCAAAGACGATTGCTTTTGGTGTACAGTAGTATTATAATGATCCAAGCTTGATTTGTGAAGCAAGATTCCTGTGCCAAAGCTAGATAATGCCCAGAAACGAAAAACAAATGGATATATATTCATAGTCCTAAAAATCCTGAAAAATGGGAAATATTGTGGATGTTTTATTTGGTGTGATGAACACTATCACACTCCTGTTGTGCCTACTGTGATTCCCGCTGTATTCTCTGTTAAGCCTGTGAATGATGATTTGACATGTAACCAGTGACTTTGCACAACCATTTATTTTGAAATTCAGGACCTATTTTGAACTCTTATGTGGGTAAAAATATATAAAGGGGGTTTAACTTACCTATTTACTGTGGTCAGACGTTTACCACTATTGCAAGTTTTTCACAAGTGATATTCTTTCTACGCTGAAAAGAAATGGAATAAAGGTTTGATTTTTTCCTCTGACTGGTCTCTTCTTGTCACCGAAATCAAGGTTATTATTGTAAACTTAAAACCATAAAAAATATATTTAAAATATATATATATATATATATATATATGTGAAGAGTTCAGATGCAAAAGCCTCTAAATCCATCTGACGCATTTCTTTAAAATTAGCATTTCTTTCTGGCTACTTTGTATAGGTTTCTATGTAAGTACTGGTATTTCTGATGGGGCTGAGGCTGGAATTTAGCGAGTTTGAAGTAAAAGTATTTGATAGACGTATAATATGTCTATTATATATATATTGAAAATTGAAAAATAAAATAAGTTTAATCAATATTTTTTAAAGATCCATGAAATGAAGACCTTAAAATGACGAGAAATTATTGTCATTTATTATTTTATGACTATTTTTCTACCTCATGTTTTGGTATTTTTGTCAACCCTGTGCACAAACATTACTACTATAGTTTAATTATAACTCATATGCCACTGAATGACATAGGCATTAGCTCAATAATATACCGAGGATGACCTCTGTTTGAAAATGTTAGAATTTTACACAGACAATCTTTAAAAACAGGGACAAAACCTATTGACAGTAACAGGTTTAACGATTGTAAACAAATTTGTTAATGCTAGCTAATAGTCGAGTTCACAAAAGCACATATTGAAAGGATTTTACTTGTAGATATTGATTATATTAAATATAAGAAATAAATGTTTGAATTTACATTTTAAAAATGGTAACAGGATTGACATTGCATGATGGCCACCCCTCACTCAAGCCTCATAAATCATCAAAAATACAGCATTATAGATGAGTGAGAGAAACATGTTTGTATTTTTAAGTGTTGGAATCCTGTTTGAGAGATGATGTAACCTCCTAGAAGTGATGTCACTGGAATGTACATTATTTTACAAGGGTTTTTGATAAGGGTAACAGGGCTGACATGAAATCAGGGGAGAACAATACAATAATTTATATTTTATAGAAAAATGCATATTTATGCCAAAAACATTCCTGACCCCGAAAGGGGTCATCGGTTGCTAAATTCACTTTTACATGTTGTTTGAACATTAATGTGTGTTGGCAGTGTATGTACAAGTCTACCCTATTATGCTAAAAATCCATGCAGTGGTTTTTAATTAATCTGTAAAAATAATATTCCCTTTTTCAAATCGAGCCATTCTCAGATGCCTGTCATTGTGGCGTCACACC
>JAHKKF010498609.1:0-14973 GCA_019740295.1 Labeo calbasu | reverse complement strand
ATTTTTTATAGCATTTTAATGTCATATTTTAATATAAGTAATTATTAATATAAATTTCACACACACCATTTATAGTGTGAAATTTATATTAATATTTACTTATATTAAAATATTACATGAACATGCTATAAAATAATATTAGAATTTTATATAGAATATTATATAGAATATTATAATATGATGCACACACATATATTTTAATATAATTAAATTAGAATATAAATTTTACACACACACACACACACACACACACACACATGTATGTATATATTATATTATATTATTTTATATTATATATAAAAGTCTAATATAATACCATAGTATTTAATGTCATATTTTAATATAACTAATTTAAAATATAAATTTCACACACACACACACACATGCAATATTATAATATTCTATATAAAATTGTAATAGAATATAATTTTGTTGCATTTTAATATCATATTTTAATATAATGAATTCCTAATATGAATTTAACATTACACGTTACGTTGTTTCTTTTGACATTATAATATTAAATTAATGTGGGGTTGATTTAATTGTTGATATTTTTTTCTTGAAGCAAGCCTCTTCAGATTCTTTCTGATCTTAACAATTTAATTTAGTCTAATTTAATTTAATTATTTAATTTTTAATATAATTTCTCAGCTGTAGTAGCAGCTGATACCTACCTGAAGTTGTAACAGTAACAGTAACTAACTATAAGAGTTTACATTTTGTGGAAAACGGAAACTATAATTAACTTTGATCCATTTTTGTAACGATTTTTTTTTAATTAATAAATATTAAATTAAACCAAATAAGTCACGGATACGTTTATACGCTATCATATATAAAACTTATTTATTTTGTCGCCTATTAAGTAATTCAAAAGTAAGTGCTATTGAGTTAAAGTGAGCAAATGCTGCATCATAAACACATTATTGTGCAACTACAATACAAATGGTCTTGCTCTGACGTAGCCCGTCAGGCGACGAAATCCACGCACTATAATTGGCCAAGAGGCACGTCAATCATATCACCCATAACGTTGTCTTCCGGCTGTGTGTCAAGCCCTTCAGCAGCAGCAGCAGCAGCAGCCCAGCAGCATCATCCCTGCCCAAGAGAAGTGAAATCCAGTCGTCATCACAGGTACCGATTTTCTTGTTTGAAAGTAGCTCTTTAGACTCATTCACGTCAGTATCTAAAGTTTTAAAGCAGCGCTTTCCAACGGACGACACGCTCTCGCTGCGTTGCTCAGTAAGTTTGTCAGTTAGCTGCTGGAGCTTTAGCCCGTTAGCAACTGTTTACAGGCTCCGGCTGTGCCTCTTAACCTAGGGAGCTTCCTACATGCATAACACTTTTGAGTAAACCGCGATCACTGGCAAAATTCAGAGAGTAAATCAGAAATGCTGTCTAGTTAGGCAGCTCACCAGGTTTTGAGACACAGCCCTGATTTATGAGTTGTACTTTTTCCACGCAGCTATTTACATCTGACAGCAAAGTCAAACAAGCAGACAAAAATATCCAGAAAAGCCTTGTCTTTTGATTTATATTTTGACACATATTTGGTCGAACCCTGTCGTGTTGAGTTTGAGGGCTGTTCAGCTGTCATTTCCCAGCTTATTTTCCTATTAAAAGTAAACAGACGTTTTGTAAACGCTTTGCTTATGCTTTTGACATATTCTGCACCGACATGAACAAGTTTGTGTAATTCCCTGGGGCTTTGTACACCGGCATGTTACAAATATGAAAGAACATGCTCAGTAAATGACTGAGACAGAAGTTATTTGAACTTTATTTACTGTAAGAATGTAGAATTTTAAATGTTTTCTGTAATTCCAAATGTCATCTTTTAGCAAAACTGGCAGAAGTGCAGGTTTTGGCCAGAGGATTTTTTTATTTCTATTTTTTCACTTGGGCGTGTGTATTAATGTTGACTTATTTGCATTGTGTGATGTTGACTCATGCAAGTCCTGTGGCTTTTAATTACAGCAATGGTGTTTATCTGAAAAAAAAATAAAGTCATGTCTAGGTAGCCTATAAAAGTCACGCCAGTTCATTACTGGTGTTAAAGTGGGTAAAAGGCTACAGTATTGTAAACTGGGTCTGCCACGTGGACAGCTGAACAGTTATTGCTCGATTTCCGTTCTTGAGGTGTCATGTTGTGTGTAGCTTGGGGCAAGTCTGTAGACAAATAAAAATGAGTGTAAGGCCACTTTCCAGAGAGTAAAGCAAGGTGTCACCGCTTTGTTTTGTGTGCGTGCACATGGAGATTCCCAACACCAACGCCTTGACTTGCTAACTAGTGTGTGTCATTGTCAGGTATGTGCTTGCACCTCTCCCAAACAGACTACATTCCAAAGTTCTCAATGAAACTGTGAGTAACGCAAAAGACCGTGATTCATTTCACTTCTGAAATCTCGTGGGTGTTTGTGTTTCCCTACAGTAACTTTACTAGGCGGTGATGACATTTCAGGTATTTCCTCTGCCTGGTACCTATGTGGTAAAATACCTTGGAATCATTCTTAATAAACTGTAAATTTGTGGCTTTATCGAAAATTTTGAGATGTAATCACTCTCAGGCTATCCAAGATGGAGAAATATGTCATTACATCACTTGCTCACCAGTGCATCCTCTGCAGTGAATGGGTGCCGTCAGAGTCCAAAAAGATTATATAAATATCAAAATAATCCACACACCTTCAGTTAACACTTTGTAAAGGTAAAAGCTGCATGTTTGTAAAGCACAAATGCATCATTAAGGTGTTTTAACTAAAACTTCTGGCCAAAATAAAAGTCCATAATCCATAATATCCATCATCAAAATCCACCAACATACACTAACAGTCAATAGTTTGTGAACAGTAAGATTTTTAATGTATTTAAATAAAACTCTTCTGCTCACCAAGCCTGCATTTATTTGATCCAAAGTACAGCAAAAACAGGGAAATTTTGAAATATTTTTACTATTTAATATAACTATCTTCTATTTGAATATATTTAAAAATGTGATTAAAGCAAAATTTTCAGCATCATTACTCCAGTCTTCAGTGTCACGTGATCCTTCAGAAATCATTCTTAATTTGCTGTTCAAGAAACAATTTTTTTGTTGGTATTATTCTTATCAATATTTAAAACAGTTGAGTACAGTTTTTTTCAGGATTCTTTGATGAATAGAAAAATCCAAAGATCAGCATTTATCTGAAATAAAAAGCTTTAGGAACATTATACACTATACCATTCAAAAGCTTGGAATCAGTATAACTTCTAAAGAAGAAATTATAGAAATTATAATACTTTTATTTAGCAAGGATGCTTTAAATTGATCAAAAGATGATAAAGACATTTATAATGTTACAAAAGATTTCAGATAAATGCTGTTCTTCTGAACCTTCTAATTATCAAAGAAACCTGAAAAAAAATCTACTCAGCTGTTTTCAACATAGTAATAATAATAATAGTAATAATAAAAATAATAATAAATGTTTTTGAGCAGCAAATCAGAATCTTAGAATGATTTCTGAAGGCTTGTGACTGGAATAATGATGCTAAAAATACAGCTTTGAAATCACAGGAATAAATCACATTTGAAAATATATTCAAATAGAAAATGGCTATTTTAAATAGTAAAAGTATTTCAAAATTTTACTGTTTTGGCTGTACTTTAGATCTAATAAATAAAGGCTTGGTTAGCAGAAGAGACTTCTTTAAAAAAAACATTAAAAATCTTCTGTTCAAATACTTTTGACTGGTAGTGTAATTGCTTGGAACTATTTTGGACTTTTAGCTTGTAAATGGGACTTGATCTGTGCGTATTTCTCTCATGATTCAGTCAAGAAAGAGGACTCATTTTAACCATTTTAAATTCAGATTTTTATTACAAACACACAGCTTTTTACTTCACAAGATGTTAGCTGATGGACTGGAGTTGTGTGGATTATTGGAATGTATTTATCAGCTGTATTGGACTCATTTTCTGATGGCACCCATTCGCTGCAAAAGATCCATTGGAAAACAACTGTAATGCTAAATTCCTCCAAATCGATTCCTACATCTTGTATCTACACCTTGGATGCCATGAGAGTGAGTCATTTTGAGCAAAGTTTTTATTTTTGGGTGAATTATTGATAACTATGTGCTGGATCTCCTAAGACCCAGGCACCTGCAGCTGAGTCTTTATTTTTCACGCAGACATATTGTGCGTGATTATCGGTTGCCACGGCACCCGCATTGGGTCGTCTCTGATTCAGTTCCTCTCGCTCCCGGGAATGCTGTTCCCAGATCAGAGATCATTACTCTAGCACAACACAGTGTCTCGGGGGACGGCTAAGATGTCTGTGTTATTTTAGCATTTCAGCTGATTGCAGAACACTTGTTTTCCCGTGTAGGTGAAAGTGCATCAGAGATAATGTATCAGATTCAGCTGAGAACCTTGAGCAACACTGTCTCTCTCTTTGTCTTCGTCTTTGATTTCAGAGGACTGGTGGTATCTCCTGTTGACCCTTTGCTTGCTTTGAAATTGGGTCTAATGTGTGTTTAAGGTCACAGTTTAACTGAAAATCTAATTTCTGTTATTATTTGCTCATTCTTGTCATTTCAGACACAGTCTCTCTTTAATGAAACACAGAAAGCTGATCTAATTCTTGTTCAACTTAAACTCACAATCTTATCTCTGTAATCCGGTCATCATGGATAACAGCCCTCTGGAGGGGCTGTCGTATACTTGTATAGTACACAGATTGACCAGTAATTTATTCAGAATATATATTTTCATATACATGCACACATTTTTCTTTTCACCTGATTTTCAACCACTGGAAAAAACTCTATATACAGGATACAAATATTTTGTTATATTTCTTTTCTGTTTAGTTTTCGTTTCAGCTCTGTTGTACCTGTCACCAAATAAGGTTGTATATGAAAAATCTTCCTACTGTGGTAAATGGAAGTATGAAAGTCATGCATGTTTGGAACAACATGAGGGTGTGTAAATGTCAATAATGGCAGAACTTTTTTTTTTTTTTTAAACTATCCCTTCACAATAACATCCCACACCTTCACATCCCTTTTCTTCTCTGAAACCTGACCATCTGCATTTTTTAAAAAACAATTAATGTTTAAAGAGTTGGTCTGACTGTGACACGTTGCAGTCGGGCTCATTTCCTACTCTTAAATTTACTCATGGCGTGACCCCTGACATGTGCCCTTCGGAATCTCATAAATAACCTTGACCCACGCTGAGGAAAACAATTCCCAATTGAAAACAAGCATCACATGGTTTGGGTCATCAGAAACCATTTAGACCTTGCAAAGTGGTTGAGATGCTTTTGAATAGTTGTTTGAAACTTATGCTGAACAATGAGCTGATTCATGCATGCCAGGAAAATAGATTTTTAATATCATCTGAATGTAAAAACTGAGTGATAGTTGACCTCATAATGTTTAATCAAAATGTCATAACCCAGTCTTGACTTGACTTCTCTTGACTGTGCATTTACAGTTGAAATCAAAAGTTTACATGCACCTTGCAGAATCTGCAAAATGTGAATTATTTTACCAAAATAAGAGGGATCATACCAAATGCATGTTATTTTTATGTAGTACTGACCTGAATCAGATATTTCACATAAAATATGTTTACATATAATCCACAAGAGAAATTAATAGTTGAATTTATAAAAATGACCCCGTTTAGAAGTTTACATACACTTGATTCTTAATGCTGTGTTTTTACCTGAATGATCCACAGCTTTGTTGTATGTTTTTTTTTTTTGTTTTTTTTTTTCCCAGTGATATTTGTTAATGAGTCCCTTGTTTGTTCTGAACTGCCTGCTGTTCTTCAGAAAAATCCTTTAGGTCCCACAAATTTTTTGGTTTTTCAGCATTTTTGTGGGTTTGAACCCTTTCCAACAATGACTGTATGATTTTGAGTTCTATCTTTTCACATTGAACCTTCTGTAATAGTTGCATATGAGTCCCTCAGTTGTCCTCAGTGTGAAAAGTTGGATCTTAAAATCATACAGTCATTGCTGAAAAGGGTTCAAACCCACAAAAATGCTGAAAAACCAAAGAATTTGTGGAACCTGAAGGATTTTTCTGAAGAACAGCAGGCAGTTTAACTGTTCAGGACAAACAAGGGACTCATAAACAACTATCACTAAACAAAAAAACAGCTGTGGATCTTTCAGGTAACAATTTTTATAAATTCAACTATTATTTTCTCTAGTGGACTACATGTAAACATCTTTTATGGGACATATCTTGCTCAGGTCTGTACCAAATAAAAAATAATTGTATTTTGTTAAAATAATTAACATTTTCCAGATTCTGCAAGGTGTATGTAACCTTTTGACTTTCATTTTTAGCATGTTGCAAAGGTGTTGTTGGTCGTTGGTTACATGAAGATTCTCTTGTCTCTTGTCTATTTGTCTGTATGATAGCAGTAATAACACAACTCTTCCCAAAAGATGCACAATTTGAGGTTTCATTCATAAGCAATACAAGGGTGCTGGACCCCTAACCCTAAATATGAGCAGCAGTAATACTGACACTTGCCTGGGGAAACGCTACTATGGAATTTCTAAGGTAATATGGTATTTTAGTAATTTAGGTAAATTTTGGCAATTTAGTATAGGGACCATTTCTCACTTTTAAGTTGCTTATTAACATGCCTATTATTAACATATTGGTTGTGAATTAGTAGTTATAAAGCACACATTCTGCATCCCTAGCACTACCCAATATCTAAACTTAACAACTACCTGACTATTAATAAGCAGCAAATTAGAAGTGTATTAAGGAAAAAGTCATAGTTAATGGTTTGCTAATAATGAGAATTGAACCTTAAAATAAGGTGTGACTGATAATTTATATAGTGCCTTGTCATAATTTAAAATTGGTTGGTGGCACTTGCCTAAAAATATGTCTGATAAGGTTTATTATTAAAAAGCAATAACTGTTACGTAACACACAACTTGCTTTGCATATCTGACCTAATAATGGGTTGGTTCATTGACTTTGAGTTCACTGACTTTGTGGTTAAACTGTTTTCTTAGATGGCCATGAAGCCGTAATGGTTAAAGAAAGTGTAGCAGTGAAGGATTCTTCAGTACAGCTTGATTTGTCTTTGCTTTTTTACGTTACTTAAAGACTTAAGAGTTGTCCTGGGGCTGTAATAAAACTGCTAATTGCTCTCCAGTAATTTGTGCTCTGGGAATTTGTTGAGCACACATGGCAACCTCCTAGAACAGACCGGGAAAGACATTCAGGAAGCTTTCTTTAATTAACTCCGCAATAGCTACATAAAGTTGCGTAGCTGGCTAATAGACTTTAACCGTGCTAGAAGCGTTCCCTCAGGTCTTGTCTAGACTGAGATAAGCCTGTTCCGTATAAGTCACAGTACAGGTCTGTCTGGCAGGTTACACTCTGTGGGTAGCCAGTCCAAAGTTCATTTCGAAATGCGTTCCTGCATACAAGCCCATGGGCGGAGACCCACACTGGCTCCACCTCTTGTTTCAAGAGCGGCCAGTTAGTTTCAGTCAAACATGATGGATGAATGTATGTAGACTCTAAGATCATTGGAGTAACAGGTGAATGATTGTATTTTTGGTCGATTTCAGTCTATCATCAAAGGTGCGCCATCGAGTTGTTTTCTTGTTTGTGTATCTGGTTTAGACTTTTTTTTGTCTCTCCACAGGTGTCCGTTTTGGATGTGGTTGTGTTAACAAGTCTCCAGAGACGAGAAAAGAAAATAGAGACCATGTTTTAGAGACCCCGTGTTGGCAACCCAATTTCTACAATGAACAATGAAGACGAGTTCTATGATGCCGTCACAGGTGAGACGTTTTAAATGCCATTTGATGATAGTAAGTGTCCATTTACATGTGTCCATGTCCGTTTGCACTGTAACCAATCACAGGCGTTGTGCACATGATTGTAGTGGTGCTAAATGCACATTTGAGACTAGAAAGGTGCATAAAAGAAATTAAGTTGATTCATGATCGGAAGTCGTTTGTAACATCACCTCTGTGACACAAGCGTGTCCGGAGCTGTCGCATATCATGAAAACATTTGCTGTTCTCTCAGCGCTATCTGAGTTCACACACCGCAGGATTAAACAGCTGTGTTTTCTGAGGACGATTTCATTTGTACCCTATTGTGAGTGTTTTGGCCACTGTTGACTTTGGCCCTTAGTTTTGTGTGTTTGTTATGACAGAGTGGCCGCAACGCTGTGCGCCGGTCTGGTGTCGGCTTACCGCAGTCTGTTGATGGCTTCAATTATGTAGCGCTGTGTTCAGATGGTCTGATGGCTTCTGTCATTGGCGAGATGAAATGAGATGAAAATAATGTTATGAATAAATAAACAAGGCAATACAGACTTTGGCAGCTCATTGTCTGGGCTCCTGAAGCCTGATATCAGCAAAGTCGCTCATATCAAATGGTACAAAAATGTGAAGGAGCTGGATTTTATACCAGGTTATTAAATGGTGCCATAGCTAATAACTGCATGTTGATATCAGGTGTACAGAAGGTATTGGGTGATGTCTTCTGCATTTAATTTTCCAAAATATCAGTTGTTGGCCAATATTTGAAGAGTTCAGATGCAAAACCAGCTAAATCCATCTGACGTCTTTCTTTAAAAAATGCATTTTTATCCGGCTCAGATGTATAGGTTTCTATGTAAGTACTGGTACTTCTGATTGGGCTGAGGCTGGTATTTTAGCGAGTTTGAAGAAAAAGTATTTGATGGATATATAATATGTGTCGAGGGCATTCACTCAGTATCATTATCTCATTTTTGACTGAGATGGCTTTTAGCTGGTTTTGCATCTGAACTCTTCATTTATTTTATAAGGGGCTGTTAAATTGCTATTTTTCAACAAAACCCTGGGTATTATGATATGTATGGCTTAATATATCGTAAATAATGTGTCTTGTTGAAATATGTAATAGAAAACCCATGATTCAGAATGCCCAATTCAGAATGAAGTCTTGGAGAAAAAAGAAAAAAAATGTGTATATATATATATATATATATATATATATATTGTTATGATGGCCACAACTACTGAAAGAGCTTACAGGTGGCGATGGATACAAGCATAAGCTTTAATCAGTTTTTCCCCACAAGGAGTCTACATGCCCCTGGATATTGAGTGAAATCTGTGCTGAGAAACCCCTTCAGTGGCTGAGATGTCATGACAAGCGTCAGCATGTTTACATCCTGCCAGGATGGTGTTGCGTGTGTAGTGGCATCTAGCGCTGCTTGTCTCTGCTGTTTGTAAACTCTTTCAGTAGCTGTGGTCTATTAAAAGTCTCATAGCAGGGTTCCCATGGGTCCTTGAAATTTTTGAAAGATTGTGAATCTGAAAACCAATTTTCAAGGCCCTGGAAAGTTTCTGAAAAAAGCATACGTAGATGCAGGTTCTTGAAAGTCCTTGAATTTATTTTGTGCAAGAAGTTTTCTGGAAAAAAATCCCTATTATTTCCTCCGGTTCGCTTATGTGTTATTTCGCCAACACTTCTTGCCCTATGCGTACTAGCTTGCTTAATTTACATTAGTTAGGGTGACCATACATATTTTTAAGGCCTCTTTTTGGACCTAAAAAAAATGCGTCCGGCCGGGTTTTCTAAATTGCCCAAAATGTCCCGAATTCGGCTTTTACATTCTACGGTCACCATTCATTGCGCGTGTTTTTGTATTAAAGCTCTACGCAGGACCACGGGACCAGCTGAATTTTAACATTCTAATATTGAATATAATTTTAGTGCATCAGGGAGTCGTTATTGAATGTGGAGTATTTAAATCTCTTTTGTATGAGCGGCTATTCACTTTCACTTTCAATTTCGTGATCACACTCACTCTGTATAAAGAAAGCATATTTTACAAGATCAGATATGAGTGCATTATCTGCTGAGCAGCAAATCCTCCAGCATGATTTGTCAGTCTTGTTCAGTCTCTTTCTCTTTTCTTGACTCATGATCAGTTAAATCTGATCCCTGCAGCTTGTGTTAGATGCAGGGTTGCCAAATACACATTTTTTGCACGGAATTGGGTTGATTTTGAACTGTTGCAAAGTTCTTTTCTCCCGTGGGTTAAGTATTGCATAAATTACATTTGAGTGAAATGCTTGTATTGATACATTTTGCATTCTACCTGTGATAAAACTGTTGTAAAGTTTTGTGATGGCCACCGGTAGGAAGCCTTTTAGCTGTGTTTATGACCAATCTACACAAGTGTTACTGTAAAATATATATTTTAGGTATGGAAATTAAATATGTAGAGTTTTTATATGGGCTACTTTGGGGGCTTTTTAACCTCCCTCAAATAAGCGCCCTTAGACGTTAAGTGTTTCCCGTTTGAGGTACTTTGTGTTGTACGTTGGAATGACGTTCACGCGAAACTACTTCGATAGTACCTCAACATTTCACAGATACACCATGAAACATTGCAAAAATAGGCTGAAACCACTAAAACGTGATGCCTGGAAAATGCAAGTTTCAAGATATTTGGCCAGGTGCAGAGCCGAATATTCTTCAGTTTAATGCAAAACAGAAATACGACAAATAGAATATCAGATCTCTGTCATATGGCCAAAAATAAACTATTATAAACTATTAATTTTTTTAATTGTGCAGCCCTAATTTTACATGTTTTATATCATTTATTTTGAAGAGTATTTATTCTGAACGTTAATTTAAGCAGTGTGCATTTTCTAGATTGTATTTTAAAAATACTCAACCTTCATCTGTCTTTCTCAATGACATGTTGTTGTGTGTCCCAGGCTTGGATTCAGACGAGTCGTGTGAAGGCACATCAGAAGCCAGTTTTAAAGATGCTGTAGTGTATGACGGCGCTCAGAAGAACAATGGAGCAGTTCCTCAGGAGAACGGAATTAAGAAGCACAGGTACTGCCAGATTCCAGCGCGGTGACCCGTATCCTCCTTTGTCGTGCTCTTTGTCTCTGCCTTTAATCTTTCTCGCTCTCTCTCTCTGTCTTTTGTTTGCCTAGATTCTTATTGTTCATCTTATCTTTACAGTTCATTCTCGTTCATTTATAATCGGAACATCTGCATAGTTCAACACATTAGTACATATGAAGAGATGTATGTGAATGCTTATAAATAGAGAACTTTTTTTGTGCGATCTTAGGTCATCTCTTCCTGCCCCCATGTTCTCCAGGAATGATTTTAGTGTATGGAGCATTCTCAAGAAATGCATTGGACTGGTAAGGACTAATTTTAGCAGCAAGTTTAGCATAATTTTAATGATATTATTTATGTGGAATATTGCTATGTTTATTTTTCTGTGAACCTCATTATTTTTTTTTAAATGTAAACCTTCTCTCCTTTTTTAAAACAATACGTGTTCTCTGCTGACGTGCGTCCAGCGTGAGAACGAATCAGTAATAATCCCTCGTCTCCAGCAGCTGTCACTCATATGAGATCACCGCAATTAGCCAACGACAACGATCCAATCAATTCCTGATGGGCAAAATCAAGCCCTGTGTTTGTTTTTCTTATTCAAGAAGCTGTTTAATTCTGATACAGCACATTAGGGAAGAAACAACTTCTCAGAAAGAAGTTCTTAGAAATCTTCTAAAATCCAAATCCTCGAAAGTCCTCGACAGATCTCTTAGCCCGTCGTCTTAAGTAGTAAATCATGTACGTGCAGTCACATTTCACTGTTCGAGATGACATGTCAAGCCAACATAGTTTAACTTTTCTTTTTTTTGAAACCATATCTCAGGACGTTCTCTATTCATTTGCAGTCCATCCAGCTGTTTTTGTATTCAGGAATGTGTTTTAGGGGCCCCTTTAAGAAACATGTCTGAACACTGTCTAACAGACATAACCCTGAAGCAGTGTACTTATACAGGTTTGCCTTAAAGGTGACGTATCATGAAAATCTTACTTTTTCCATGTTTAAGTGCTATAATCGGGTCCCTGGTGCATCTGCCAACCCAGAAAATGTGAAAAAGAACAACCCAGTAACTTTGTTTTGGTAAGCCTTTCTCTGCAATCTTGTGAAAAAACGAGCCGCTTAGATTTCGCTCCCCCATGACGTGATAAGGGGATCTTATTATAATATTACCGCCCCCTAATCTGCACGTTTCCACCCATGATTTGACTTTTTGAAACTTAAGGCATGGAAAACCCTTGAAAATAGCAATATTCCTGAAGAGGTACTTGAAAAGTACTTGAATTACTGAAAAAAAAAAATATATAGTGTTTAATTTTTTTCAATAAGCACATATCTTTTCACGCAAAATTCAAAATACGTAATACCTTTTTTGCTTATTTTAGTTAATGTCAGAAAACTAGCAAGCTAAGCCAGTATTAGTACTGACAGTGTCATGTAAACATTGCTGAAGATGCGAAAAGGGGAACCGATGAACCGAATCAGTTGAGTGAGTCATTTGCGCTGAAAGCTCTCCGATTGATTCAAACTCGTGATTCCAATCATTAATTACAAGCGATTCAATTGTAAACACCAGATTAAATTAAAAGAGCCATTCATTTTCGAATTTTACCATAGATTGTAATGATTTTAAAAAGCACATAGTGATGGGTGAAATGGAGCTTTTTGAAACTCCAAATCAGTTAAACCATTGCGTCGCAAAATGATTCACTGTTTTGAAGTGCTGCAATCGGATTGCATATCGCACATCCTTTTTTTTTTGTTTTGTTTTCCCCCCATATCGGGACTATAAATTGTGTATCACAAATCAGTTGATTTAAATTGGGACTTCAGTGTGCGTGTCATGAATAATTTGATTTAGATTGGTACGGTGATTTAGATCGTAAATCACTTCGTGAATTTAATGTCTTGCAATCTAAATCAAATGATTCACGATCCAATTTCCGAGTCCTGATCGGGACTTCAGAGATGATTTCGCAAGTCTTTTTTTTCTTAAACAGTAGAAAACATTAAGCTATCAAGGCAATAGAGTTATAAAAACAAAAAAATAAAAAGTATACACGCATACAGATCCCTTAAGAAAACTAACTGGTTTTACTATAGTGAAAGTGAAATGTACTTTGTAATATTTTAGTAGTGATACTTTCATGTGCTTAAGTTTTTTTTTTTTTTTTTTTATTTTTTATTTATCTGTTTGTCTCATTTAGAATTTGAAAGATTTGAAACATTGTTTGACAAGTGAGATCCCTGATTGAAGTCCTTGAAAATCAAAAAAGTAGTACTTGGAATTTCATTTTACATTTTTCATTTTGCGTGCTTCGGATGTGTGCACTCAGAAAACCCTATATCAGAAGTTTTAAACTAATATGGTTTAAAATGCATGATTTCAGCATGATAGACATGGTTTTGAATATCAAACAGATTTATCAGAGTGTCTGAGGTATGAGCTGTAAAGGCACAGCCCTATTCTTAAAAAGGGGACGGGGAGCAGCAGCTCATTTTCATTTAAAGAGACATGCACGAAAACTGTGTGTTTCTGCTTCCACTCAAAATAGGCATTTTCAATATGATGTAATAAATTATCTGTGGAGTATTTTGAGCTTGAACTTTACAGACACAGTCTGGGGACACCTGAAATCTAACTTACGTCTTGTAAAAATGGGGCATAATAGGTCTTCTTTATGAACTACTAGTCAACTCGTTTGAAAATGTGAAGTTTCACAACTCGTTAAGTTGTAGTGGTGTTTGATCCTGCTCACCTGTTTGCTGGTGCTGTTCTCTAGGAGCTGTCCAAGATCACCATGCCCATTGTGTTCAATGAACCCCTGAGCTTTCTACAGAGAATCTCTGAGTATATGGAGCACACATACCTCATCCAGAAAGCCTGCTCACAGTCTGACTCTATAGAGAGGATGCAGGTGAGGCCTCACACACCTTGGACTTTTATAATTGATGTATAATTTCAGTTAAGGTTGGGTTAGTATCAAGATGAATCATAATAAAACCAAGACATGTTTTCTGTCTTTTAAGACGATAGCTGCCTTCGCTGTGTCCGCAGTCGCTTCTCAGTGGGACAGAACTGGAAAACCTTTCAACCCACTTTTAGGAGAAACCTATGAACTCACACGGTAAAGACAAATCAGCAGAGTGTTTAATAACAAACTATGCAGATAAGATTTGAGGATGTTGTTAGATCAAAGTTGCTGTTGAGGGAAACCGTTTTCTGTCATTTATGTAACTCTACTTCTCCTTCCCCTTAACACTTCCTTCCTCTGCTCTTGTTGGCTTCTCTTCTCAGAGAGGATCAGGGTTTCAGACTGATCTCAGAGCAGGTGAGTCATCATCCGCCAATCAGTGCGTTTCACACTGAGAGTCTGACAGGCGACTTTGTGTTCCACGGCTCTATCTACCCCAAACTCAAGTTCTGGGGCAAAAGTGTGGAGGCAGAACCTAAAGGGACCATCACGCTAGAGCTTCACAAGTGAGTGTGCCATCTTTATGTGCACACGCATGCACAGAACCTGATTTGATGTGATATTCCCTGATTTGTTGTGGTTTGGTTTTTGGCTTTTATAATAATAATTAATAATTAATAATAATAATAATAATAATGCTTTTTTTTGGTTTTGCTTTGGTATTTGTTATTTAGTTTAGTTTTGTTTTGTTTGTTTTGGGATGTTGTTTGGGGCTTTTTTGTTTTGTTTTATGTTTTTACTTTATTTGTCTGCTTTTTTGTTTGGTTGTTTGATATTACATTTTAGTCTAGCTCAGTGGTTCTCAAAGTGTGGTACGAGTACTACTAGTGGTACTCAGGCTCCCTCTTGTGGTACACAGAGGAATCTCTAAATTAAATACAAATTAATGTTAAAACACAATACATTTTAATCTTTGAGTAATTTTCTGAGATGGTACTTGAAATTAAAAGTTTGAGAACCACTGATCACAGCTAATGCTGTTTTATTATTATTAATTATTATTATTATTATTATTATATTTTTATTTATTCCTTTATTTATATATTTATTGCCTTTTTGGGGGGTGGAGTGTTTTTTATATATTTGTTG
>JAHKKF010498605.1:0-16864 GCA_019740295.1 Labeo calbasu | reverse complement strand
ATTTTAAGCATGTATAATGTATACTTTTTAAATTGGAGGTATAACATAATAATAACAGCAGTGATGATGATGATGATGATGATGATGATGATGATGATAATAATAATAATAATAATAATAATAATAATAATAATAATAATATAGTCTTTTTCATTTAATTTTATTTCAAGCATGTATCATTTCCCATTTTTGAATTATTTATAACATATTGTGACATCAACAATAATAATAATAATAATAATAATAATAGTAACAACAACAGCGGTGGTAATAATAATAATAATAATGTTTAAATATTGTGAAATAAGAATTGATTTTAATAATTTTAAGCATGTGTCATTTCCTATCATTTGATTATTTAATAATAATAATAATAATAATAATAACAACAACAACAAAAACAAAATCAAGCAATTTACATTGTTTTTTTTTAGACAAGGTCTAAGACCACTGTGCTAAAAAGAGCTGGCAAATTCTAAACCAAAACACCTGAGTGCACCTACACAGTCCTCTCTATGAAGTGGTTAGGCTTGCAAAAGGAAGTCTGTGCTGCCTTCATGCGGTGGAAGTGAAATGTGACATTCTTTATTCTACTTTCAGACATCAGTGAGTCAGTCATCCAGCACAGGGCTTGCAGATCTGTTGATGGTGGACTCAGGCTCTGGTCAACCAGTGTCTTCAGGTAAAAGCCCATCAGCTGCATTTTCCACATTTTAACAAGTACTTTATTTATTTATTTTTATTTTTTTGTCATCACTGTTACTATTGCTTAGGGTTAGGGGTTTGAACACCACTCACAAACCAGTTACAGCTCGGTGTGTGTGGAGCATGTGTGTTTACTACTTGGTCATTGTTCATTCTTGAGCCCAATTTCCTCCATACACTGTGAATATGTTTTTAAAAGCTACAACAACTTTCAGGAAAAAGTTTCTGTCGAAGTTCTTCAGAGATGTAGTGAGAGACATCTAAGTGCCCCAGATGGGTGAGAGTTGTGTGAGAGAGAGAAAGAACGAATAGGAGATGGGTGCACAGATGCTGCTGTCCCTCCGTATCCTGTCAGCAGCCCAACAGCTGTGCTGTGTCCGCCAGCATCAGTCAGGAGGTCAAGAACTGTTGCAACCAGGTTGTGACAACCTAATTGTGTGTATGTGGATGGACACGTCTGTTTGCCCGTGCATCTGAATTTTAGTCACGCATCCAGATCAGATGGTCCTATTTTCTGTTGTCACAGTAGAGGAAAAAAAAAAATATTATTTTGGATATTTTTATTTTTCTATTGTGAATAATTTTTTTGTTTGTTTGTTTTTAAACATTTAAAACCTTACCTACCTCAAATTTTTGAACTTTTATTCTAAGTTCTGTATAGTATTTTTTTTTTTTTAGTTAAAGACTATGTATGTCATCCCAATGTTTTGCAGGTGGAAGCTCAGATCTCATTGGTGACTTTGCCGACTTCTCCTCACCTGCTGCCTCTGCCAGTCTCCCGTCAGCTGCTGGTATGTATGACCCAACTGCACAGTACACACCTGCACAAGAGCCAAAACTATCTTTTTGCCTCATCTGACAATATCTTACAAACTGTAAATGTCTCACTGCATTTTTTTTTTTCATGGTAAAGCATAATTGTATGTACATGTAATATCACCTGTCAGTGAAGAATTGTACTAATTCAGGGGGTTAAAACTTTTATGTGTGGCTTTTCATCAGCAAAAGTATGTTTTGGAGAAGAAAAAAGCTCTAAAGTAATGATAATGGAAAAAAGAAACCTCATATTAAATTTTCTATTTTAAGTAGAAGTTGTATTCATATTTAAATATTAAGTCTGCATGTTCTGTGTGTCTCTGTGTGAATTAATGGTGTGGTTTTGTCTACTACTAAGCACTACTCAAGCAAGTGTGACGCTCATGGTTTTTACCATGAAACATGAAATTAACCTCCAAAGAGTCAACATGTCAAAATAAAAGTTTAACTTAAATACAACTAACTTTTTAAATTTTATTAGGGATGCACCAAAAGGAAAATTCTGTGCTGAAACCAAAAATTCTGTCTGGATGCACTTGGCTAAAGGCTGAAAACTGAAACCGAAAATGCTTTTTAATAATTATTTATTATTTTAGTAGATAATCTAAAGTAATTTTGTAGGAATTTTTTCTTTAACTTTTTTAATTTTAATTTTAATGATACTGAATTTAAAAAATAAAAGGCAATAAAATAACCACTTTTGCTGAAGGTAAAACAATAAAATTGGACAGAAAATATATAAAATTAATATTAAATATTAATATATTGTTTTTAATCAGTTCTATGCAACAGAATCAGATTTAACAGATTTAATTTTTTTTAATTATACATGTGAGCAGATAATTGATAACTATGTAATTTTTAATTTTCAGTAGCTGAAATTTTGGTGCATTCATATTTTTATTAACTTTTTTTTTTTAAAGGTGTGTCAGTTTTTTTTTTTTTTTTTTTTTTTTTTTTGAAGCACTTTGTTTGCCAAAAAAAATTAAAATAAATTGTTACATTTATTTAATTAATTTTTTAAAGGTTTTATTCCATTGTTTGTTTTGTCATCATTTGATTAACACTGTTTTGTTTTGTTTTTTTAAACAAATTTGTCTTAATTCATAAATCCAGAAAAATTAAAACAGACAACAGAAATGTTGAAAAGAGAAAACATTTCATAGGACCCTATTATTGTTTAAAAAATAGATTAATAAATTGTTTTAGTTGATTAGAAATGGTTTTGATTTTTAAAATTTAATTAAATAGATAAATCCCAAAATATTAAAATGTCCCAAACTGAATTTGGGAAAATGTGGAAAAAAATAAAATAATTACTTCAGGCTCTAAAAATGTCTTTTTTTTTTTTTTTTTTTTTTTTTTTTTTTTAACTTTAATACAGTGTTGTTATGTTACATTGTTTATGTTTCTTTTTTCAGTTGATTAGACATGCTTTTTGATTACTAAACTGTAATTAAACTATTAACATAAAACGGTAATGAAATCATTAAAAATAAAATGGAAAAACAATTTTGGAAAAGCCTAACTGATTTCACAGGGCCCTACAGTTGGCAGAAGTGCTGCAGTTATTAGGTTTTTCTTTAGTAGATATTTTTGATTTAAATGTTATTTATTCGCCAAAACCAATTTTATTCTCCTTTTGTGGTGTGGAGAATAATTTTAGATGTAGCATCTTTACTTTTTGTCCTAATTGAGCATTTAGAAAGTTATTACAGCTATTCAACACGTATTTCACTTTACAGAGAGCAGTGGGTTTGCTTGGCTTGACTTTTCCCATCATCTTCTTCCCTCTCTGGGCCCCGGCTCAATGTGGAGCGAGTGGCACTTTGCTGGTGGGCAGGAGGATGACAATTCTGTTGGCTTGTCTGAAATATGATTGGAGTAGCAACACACGACACAGTGAAATATTGATGAGTGACTGAGGGGTCCAGATGGAGCTGCTACCTGCTGAGTGTTATGAGCACAGACACACGTCAGCTCCCATCATCCATGCCCCATCACCCCTGACAGACACTCACTCCTTAAGAGCAGTGTGTGAGGATCCGGTTAGAAGTCCTTAAGAACAGCAACACAACAGTGAACCAATAACCTTGTCAGTAGGAGAATTAATACAAATCAATAATAAACGTGTATGTAAGCATAAATACAGAGTTTAAATAGGATATCTAATGACAGAAACAATTGTAAAAGATGATTCAGCTCAAGGTTTTCCCCAGTTTAAACCTTGGAAATATATAAATGTCATATGGTGCAACCAATATGCATAAACATACAAGAGACAAAAAGATAAAAAATGTAAACGAGGGTCTGCAGTATGTCAAATAGTTACTCATATGCTCCCAGTTGTCAGAACTGCGATTTAAAAGGTCAGAATTGTAAGATATAGACTTGCAATTATAAGAAAATTGTATTTTTTCCCCTCAGAATTCTTTGAGATGAGAAGCTGAAGTGTAGGGTGATGTCATCAAAATTGTTGATTCATCCTGGCAGAAGTGAGATACTGTTTTGAATTTAAATGTTAATGTTTTGTCTTCATTTGGTGACCACAATTTTTGATAATAAATTTGTGTTAATTTTATATCCAGAAGAAATTAAGATGAACAAAGCAGATTTAAAAAAATAATAATAATATTTCATTATATTATTGCTTTTTTTAATGTAATCATTAAATTGTTAATATTTATGAATAATAAAACTTTTTTAGAACAGAATCTAAAAATCTTAAAATGTCAACTTGAATTTGGGGAAATAAAACTAAATTTGGGAAAAATTACAATGGATTAAATCAGGCTCAACCAATATGCATAAACATACAAGAGACAAAAAGAAAAAAAAATGTAAATGAGGGTCTGCGGTATGTCAAATAGCCACTGATATACTCACCAAGTCTGCATTTATTTAATCAGAAATTCTGTAAAAAGAAATTTTGAATTCAACTGTTAATGCTTTATGTCTTCTTTTGGTTGTCATAATTTTTGATTATACATTTGTGTTAATTTTAAATCATGGACAACACAGATTTTTTTGATAAAACATTTCATTTTATGCAGTCATTAAATTGTTACTTTTTTTAAATTGTTGAGTAGACATGCTTTTGATTGTTAAAATGTAATAAAATGTTTAAAACAGAATCTAAAAATATTCAAATGTCAAAACCCGAATTTGGGAAAATAAAACATTTTGGAAAAATTACAATATATTAAATCAGGCTCAACCAATATGCATAAACATACAAGAGATAAAAAGGGAGGGAAAAAAACTGTTAATGAGGGTCTGCAGAATGTCAAATAGTTACTCATATGCTCACCAAGTCTGCATTTATTTGATAAAAAAAAAAATCAGTTAAAAATATTGTGAAAATATTACAATTTTAAAAAAATTCTTTCTATATTAATATACATTTTTATAAAACAAAAAAATCCTGGCAAACCTGAATTTTTAGCATCATTACTCCAGTCTTCAGTGTCACAATTGCTGTGCTGCCTAATATTTTATTTTAATTCTTTGATGAATGAGCTCAGAGAACTATGGAAGCCCATTTCCATCACTAAATTAAAAAAAAAGGTATTTGTGACATTTTATCTTGCAATTCTGACTTTTTTTTTCTCAGAATTGTATTATAAACTTGTAATTGCAAGTCATCAAGTCAGAAATGCTAGATGTAAACTTGAAATTCAATTTTTTTCTTACAATTGAGAGTTATAAAGTCAGAACTGCGAGTTTCTCAATTCTGAGAAAAATAGTCAGAATTGCGATATTAAAAAGTCAGAATTTTGAGAGAAACTTTTTCCTCAGAATTGGACTTTATAACTTGCAATTGTGAGTTTCTCTCACAATTCTGAGAAAAGTTGTCAGAATTACAATTAAATTTCTTTAGAGAGGTCCAATTCTGAGGGGAAAAAAATACTATTTTCCCACAAATGCGAGTTTATATCTCACAATTCTGACTTTATAACATGCAGCTGTGACTTTATATCAATACTGATCTTATAACTTGAGTTTATATCATGCAATTTTGAGAAAAATGTCAGATTTGCAAAATGTAAACTTGCAATTACATGAAAAAAAAAAAGTCACAATTGCCCTTTTTTTTTGTTTGTTTTATTCAGTGCTGGAAACAGGCTTCCATAGAGAACAGCGTTTATTAAAAAAAAAAGATTTTTATAGCAATGTTAAAATCAACAATTTAATGGATCCTTGCCAAATTAATTTCATTCAGAAAAAAATCTTAATGACCCCAATTTTTGGAACGTAGTATGTATATGCTATGTATATGTGATTTAGTTAAAGGTTCTTTATTTCCTCAGGTTCGCTGTCTACTGGTAACGGTGAGTTTGGTGACTGGAACGCCTTTTCTTCCACCAGTCCTCCTGCTGTCACTGCTCAGTCTGCCATCCCAGACCTGTTCAGTGATGTGTCCGCTCCAGCCGCCCCCGTGCCCACATCCACCCAACCGCCTTCCGTTGACCTCTTTGACCTGATGACCCCCAACAACAGCAGCCTCAGCGCATCCCAAAGCATGACCTTCAACATGTGCCCACAGAACGCAACCACGCCTCTGTCCAGATCACAGGTAAACGCTAGTTTGGTTTGTCAGAAGGGCTTCCCAGAACAGGAGATTTACCAACCTGTATGCATTTTGCATAGCAGGTGTATATTTTGACCTTAACAGGCTTTCACACTGCATAGTTCTAGCAACTAGCCAGGATGGTGGTTTCTAGAGAACCAATTTCCCCCTCGGGCTGTTTTCCTGGTTGCATTTGCACCAGCAGCAGGAACTCTGAAGTGGCTGACAGCGACTTCTTTATTCAAGCCATTTACAAATGTCACCAACTGGTGAATGGAGGACACCGTGATCAGAGCTGTTTTTTTTTGTTGTTGTTGTTGTTGTTGTTGTTGTGTCGTGGGTTTCATGATAATTGAAATGGAATGTAAACACAGTTGAAAGAGGATTAAAATCTCACAAAATCTCCTATGACAATTTGCAGTGTTACATATAATCGAGGCTGAGAAAAAAACACTTCAGACAACCGGTAGCTAAATGCCATTATCGTGGTTTTCCAGGTTTGTCGATGTCGATATTTTTACATGGCTTTTTAAAAAAATGCTGGGTAGCTGGTGTTTTGTATGCGTTTGGCCAATCAGCGAACACTTACGTCACTGATAGTTCCTATAGAACTGTTTAGACCCTACTCTGAAGCAGAATAATTTAGTTCCTCCAAATGGAGCTACTACAACTAATTACGTCCCTAGTTCCTGCGGTGTGAGCATGCCAAATAGCGAGAACTTCCGCTAAGAGTTCTGTGAACTATGAAAGGGTTCCTTGGGTGCGAAAGCCCCTAAAGTAGTTGCAATTTGAGACTTGTACATGAGCACTTACAGTGTTGTCAACAAAAGATTTGCACATTGCATATTTATCAGACATTAGGTGCGTTTCCATTACAGATTTGCGCAAAACTTTAGTAATATTTTATGAATGTAGATTAAAAAAAAAATGTTACGAAATGAAGGCGTTTCCAATGACCAATGTTATGTCACTGTAACAATTTTTTCCTCTCGTGGTAAGTCATGGTGATGGATTTTGGTATGATTATGTATATTGCATGCACCGCACGTAGGTGTGTATGTTTAGAGAAGCAGCGTGGAGGGGAGCTACTGGGATGCTGCTGAAACGTGCTGTGACACGACTGGTATAAACACAAGCATTGACAGGAGTGGTCGCGATCAGCTTCAGTGGCCGTGTCGGAGCTGTATCACGCCGCAGACTTGTGCAGTATAAATTGTCTAAGAATTAATGGGAAGGAAAGCCCCTTATACTTGAGTGACCACGTATGAAATGTTTCTTGGAGGTTATATTTTCAATTTGCGCAATATGAAGGGTAATGGAAACACAGCTACTGTATTGTTCAAATAATGAAGTAGCTGGACCTTGTGAAACGACCGATTTCTGGCTGATGACGTATGCAGGACTTTTTTAGGTGAGACACACTACGTGAAGTTTCAAGAGTGAGAACCGCATTTAAATTTAGAGCAGCAGTGTTCCATGTTTTGGAAGGCTGCTTCAAAGAGGGCATTCATTAAGTGTTGCCATGTTCACTTATTATAAGTGATGCTTTTGAAGCATAAACACGATAAAACGAGACCGAGTTCATAAAGTAGGCAGGTGCAGGTTGTGGCATTTTGACTTATTTCCAAGATATAGCTTTAGAATTTAAGTTTATGATCTTATTCCTATCAGTGTTAATTTTGACAGCAAATTTTGATTTAATCTTAGCCACAGACTAACAGTAGATTTAGTTGGCTAAAATTTAATGGGTTTAGTTACAGTGTAATGCAATCTAAAATTACAAAATTCATTGTATAGGTTTGATATTAAGATTTTATCATGATAGACAGATTTAACTGCTGTCATACGCAGCATGCCTTTTATATTAAAATTAAATGAAACCGCTTCTCATAAAAAAACAAGAACATGGTCTTTTCAGTGAAGTACCAATGCATGTATAGGCTTATTATGCATTCTTAGTAATAACTTTTACCACGTTCTTTATTCTTTCAAGCAGACATATTTATTTATATAAATAAATTTAGATGAATCTTGTCAAGAGCAGTGAGTGATTTTTCTGTCTTTCTTTTGTTGCTTGATAAACATCGGTGCAACTAAATTAGGCTGCTGTCCCTTTAAAACCGAATGCACGGATGCAATGTACTGATACATGTCCAATATCTTCCCAACTGTTTATGTTCACATGAGACTTAACCGAGTGTATTTGCGTGAATACTCATCAAAACTGACATTTCAACATCATTTTGTGTGTGTGTCTCCATTCATGAGACGTGAAAGTGTATTCGTGTGCTGTATGAGAGGCGCTGCTTCTGTGTGTGCACTCAAAAAATGGACCGAAGTGAGCTCTCCTTTGCGTCATCAATCTATCCATATGTCTGCTCTTCTCTTACTCCCTGATATTGACGTTTTTGAACGTTTTATGAGATGTGCAGCAAATGTATGCTAGCCTATGTCCCGCCGGAGAGATCAATAGGCTGTTACAGTTCAAATGTACACATCTATCTTCCTAACCATGCAGCACATTTGTTCTGAATGAATCTCTTCCCAATACGTCCCTCCCTAACACTTCCAGTTTGTTTTTATTTCTTGATGAAAATGTCAATAGATTTTCGTCATCATTTTATTTTATTTATTAATTTTTAAGATTTATTTTTGGCCTTTTTTTTATTGTGATAGGACAGATCATAGCTGACAGGAAGCGAAGTGGGGGAGAGAGAAGGGGGTCGGAATCGGGAATAGTCCTCGAGCCGGGATTCGAACTCGGGATGCCCGTAGCGCAACGGCGCCTTAGTGTTTAATTGTAGACAATTTTCGTCATCATTTTTGTCATTCAAAAGTTTTTGTTTCGTTATTGTCTCGTTTTCGTCTGTGAAAAAATGTTGTTGAGGAAAATTATGACAAAATATTAGTCAACAAAATTAACATTGGTTCTTATTTGCTTTTTCTATCAAGATCTGAGTTAAGACATACATTGCTCGCTGTGATTTCTTGCACCGCACATAAAACCTGAATTTTTCAGGTAATTTAGAGTTGCTTTGGTTATAGAATGTGGTTGTTACTCCTGTAAACTACTGAAGTGTGTGAGTACAGAACAGGTTTAAGCACTAAAAGGTGAATTTAGATGCAAAGTAGATGTGTCCTTAGTATACTTAAACCCGCCCCTTAACTCGTTTATCCACCTTTACTTTTGAGTGCAACGTCCACGTATTAAAAGTCCAATCAACAGCCAATGAATGACTATTATTGTAAATCATCATATTAAATTATAATGTTCAGATTTGTGCTTTAAATTGAGGTTGTTATGGGTTTAATAGAGTATATTCTGTTGTAATTATAAGATAGAATTTACAGTAATTTACTTTTTGCTCTTTCTTTATCAGACAATAGGGGGTCCATTATTGCCTCAGCAGATGGGACTACAGAAGTCAGGCGGGAAGGTATCGATGCCTGCCACCTGGTCAGACCCAAGTGTGAACATCAGCCTGGATTTCCTGTCTGCAGGCCTGAACCCTCCCAAACCCACACAGCCCACACTCAACACCATGATGCAGCAAGGTTAGAAATCCTAAAACTACTATTGTATATTTTTTTTCTACTTTGACAATTATCTCCATGATTGATATCAGATTGTTTTGAATCAACAGTCAAAAGCAATTGCTTTTATATTTTTAAAGGAGAAGTCGACTTACAGAACAGAAATTTACAGATAATGTACTCACCCTCTTGCCATCAAAGATGTTCATGTCTTTCTTTCTTCAGTCATAAAGAAATTGTTTTTTGAGGAAAACATTTCAGGATTTTCCTCCATATAATGGACTGCTATGGTGCCCCGAGTTTGAACTTCCAAAATGCAGTTTAAATGCGGCTTCAAACGATCCCGGATGCGGTTGTAAATGATCCCACCTGAGGAAGAAGGGTCTTATCTAGCGAAACGATCGGTTATTTTCATAAAAATAATACAATTGATATACTTTTTAATCTCAAACGCTCGTCTTCTCTTGCTCTGCCTGAACTCTGTGTATTCTGCCTCAAGACAGTTAAGGTATGTTGAAAAACTCCAACTGAATTTTCTCCCTCATCTTCAAAATCATCCTACATCACTGCAGAAGTACCAACCCAGTCTTTGCAAAGTGACCATGCAAAGAAGATGAAACACCCTTAACAAAAAAGGTAAAACAGCGATATAGTACGATTTTGAAGTTGAGGGAGAACATGAGATGGGAGCTTTTCGACATACCCTAACTGTCATGGACTGGAAAAAAACAGAGTTCAGGCAGAGCAAGACAAGACGAGCGTTTACAACTGCATTTGGGATTGTTTGAAGCCACATTTAAACTGCATTTTGGAAGTTCAAACTCGGGGCACCATAGAAATCCACTATATGGAGAAAAATGCTGAAATGTTTTCCTCAAAAACCATAATTTCTTTAAGAAAGACATGAACATCTTGGATGACAATGGGGTGAGTACATTATCTGTAAATCTTTGTTCTGGAAGTGGACATCTTTAATTACTATTTTTACTACTTCATTTAGGTGTCCAGCCTCCATTAAACATGGTCACCCAGAATTTCTCCGGAATGACACTGAATGCCCAGCCCTCGGCGGCCGCTCCCAGACCAGGAGTGAACCCCATGATGGCCAGTGGGACCATGGGCATGGGAATGCCTCCTACTATGGCGACAGGCACCATGGGAATGGGCTCTGTAGGTATCGGTGGAATGCCTGTCAATCAAGGACTCATGGGCATGAACATGATGCCCGCTGGAATCGGCCTGCAAGGTCCCCTCGGCATGCCCAGCATGGGGATCGGCCAGGGCGTGAACCCTGCCATGGTGCAACCTAAACAAGATGCCTTCGCAAACTTTGGCAACTTTGGGAAATGAAGGCTGATCCACTCCAAGAGGGTTAACGGTCCAAATACACCTTCTTACAGAAAGAAGGAGCTGCATCCAGTAAAATGGACAAAACTGACAAATCTAGCCCTTGTCACGACTCTTCAATCATTTGTCCTTATTCATTAACAGATACCGAGAAAAAAACAACAACACACATACACAAGAATCTGTTTTTCTTTCATGTGGGGTTGATAATCGAAGGGTGGATTTTTTTGTAAATGGTGCAAAGCATATACTTTTAAAGGAAAAAAAGATGACTGTGTGCAGTTTGGTACATTTTTCCACTGTTTCGTAACAGAAACGTCATAGACTTTTCGTTTTTTTCATCACGGCCCATTACGGTTCACCATTCCGATACGACTGATTTCAGAAATTACCTCATAATTTCATTATTCATGCTGTGATTTTAAAGGTTGATTTGTAAATATCTCAGTGTGCAAAAAATAAATTATTTACTCACCTCAGATGGTATAAGATGGAACAATTTACCACAGGTCCTTAATATTTACTCATGTTTTTGGTTTGAATTGTTAGAGTTTGTCAGATCTACAGTCACTCCTATATTCCGTTATCACTCCTGCATCTTTTTTTTTTTTAAACAGACTATGTCTGTAGATATAGTTTGAGTACTTTTGTGTAGCAAGCTGCCTGGCTGTAATTTGAAGTGTGCCTGCCTATGAAACGGCCACCTTTTTAATAATACAAATGAGCGTGAAGGTTATTAACAGTACTTGATGAATCCAAAACTGTCTTAGAGAGGATGTTTTACACAAAAAGCATGATATGTCCATCTAATGTGAAGATTTTCTGATTTTGAGAAACGTTTGTCATCTGAAGCTGCACAGATAAGTGCTTTGATGGTAGGAGAAGTGTTACACATTTCTAGTAACTACTTGAATTGGTATTTATAATGCCTCATAAGAAGTCATATCCGTTATATCCTTTTCTTGCATGTGTGTCAATTTTACAGTTTCGAGCATTGTTGCGGGTCAGTGTTAAATTTCTGAAATGACTGTCACGGGATTATATGATGGCAGTGGGAATGGATGAAGGCATTGTGAACCCCAAATGAAGTTTACTTGTCACTTTTTTTTTCTTACATTTTTTTTTTTTTTTTTACACATTTGGTTTTGTCCATTTTTTCATATGCTGCTTTACAAGGGGCCCTCCATCAGGCACTGAGGCATTATGTTCAAAATGACCAAATCTTTATTTTATTACTATTTAGATTTATTCCATAGTGGTTTAGTTTCTTATTTTAATACTTAACATTATACAGAGAGATCCTGTGCATATATACGTTGTTCTAGACATGGGTGATTCGAGTAAACACTTCTTAGTTTATGCAAATGTAAAGAGAAACATGAAATCGAGCGCCTCTTTCATTCTAGTTTGTTTTCAGATTTCAGTTTTTGATTTTATTGTACTGAGAAACTTTGTTTAACATTAAACGATTTCATCAAAACCTGTCTTTGTGACTTTAATGGTGTCTCTAGTATGCTGTAGTAGATATTCTTGGTTCTGTCTTTAAACTTAAAATGAAGATGCATGGATAATACCTTACATTGCTTTAAGTAAAAGAGGTGATTTCAATAGTGCCTCTACTGAAGCCACTGTTCTCAAATTCTAATAAAAATAACAAATGATTATGAGCTCTGATTTGACAGTAGAGAATCTGACATTATGACAACTTACCTTAAATATCTCAACATCTCTGTACTACTTGATATACTTTTCAAGATGAGCTGTGCTAACAGAATTGGGCTGAATTCAATAATATCTTGTCCTGTGGCTCCCTCCAGTGTTGAGACCAGTCATAAAGTATATAAAGCTTACTGTATCATGTTTAACATGTACATCTCTAAAACTAGCAACACAAAACTTTGACAAAAAAAAAAAAAAAACCTGTTTCATATAATCTTCTACATGCCTTTACTACTAATCAAAGTATCAATCAAAGGACATTTGATTGATAGTTAATACTTTTTAGTAGTAAAAGGCCTTTTAGCATCATTTTTTAAACATCCGTCTGTGAAATCTTTACTGATTTTTATAGAGCAAATGTAGGGATAATATTTCATGATCAGATATTTGAAGATTCAACATATACTTAATGAAGCAACAATTTATGCATGCGTAATTTTTCAGATAAGTATGATCAGGCTTTCTTAAATGTCTCAGTCATCACTGTATTTCATTGCATATGTTTTGCCTTTCCATGATTAAAGTTCATCTTTTGACAGTTATTGGGATTGTAGAGTGACAACTGATATGCATTTTATGTAAGTAGTCTGTTACCGTTATAAAAATCTAACTAATTTACACTGAAAGCTATCAGAAGTTCCTTACTATTATTTCAACTGTCAAGCTTTAGACAGTCAAGGGGGCAAACCTGTCTTGACCCTAAATGTAGTGTTATGTTTTATAATTTATATTTTATTAATATAAAATATGAACATATCTATGACAATAATTATGTCAGACAGTGAAATCACATTATTCAAATTGTTGGGTTTGAACTTATACACTTTTTAAACTTATATACATTAAATAAAAAAATTATATTAAATGCGTTATTTCCTTGAATATTTTTATTATTTTATATAACACTGTTCAAGTTGATTGGGACATTTTTCCACTGCCATTTCAATGGCAAAAGTGTCCCAATTTACCTGAATTCACCCTGTACATTAAAGGTGAATATAGACCATTTCGCTAGATGTAAACATACTGGTCCCGACACACTTACTGTTTCTTTTTTTTTTTAACTTTACACAAACATCACAAAAAAAAAATTCAACCAACATAACATTTGACTGGATGAAAATGTTACATTAGCACCTTTAAGATGTATTTGTATATGTGAAATAAAAAACAGGAAGCGCTTCTGGACCAGTGTTGTTTACATCTAGCGAAATGGTCTATTATTTATAAATGTTACGAAAACACCAAAATATATGCACGTTAGTTCGAGTACCTATTTAATTATCATCAAAACTTTCTAGTTATACATCAAGTGAAATAGTTTTCAAATAAATATTTAGCAAAATATTAATGTTCAACACAGTTTGGTTACCACAAGAAAACGATTTTGTTTATCACTTATTTATGATGAATTTATTATAAGTACTCTACGCCTGTTTTCGGTATTGCGTGGTCACGTGCTTTTTGTTAGCGGTTGTTTGTTTTTGTTTTCTTAAAGGACGCTGGAGCTTGCAGTGTCATTTTTTAACATTCCACAACCATTACTGTTGAGTTACGACATACTGACAAGCGAATGGATAAACATCCTAAAATGAGAGCTAAGACGAGATTCAGAAACGATGCAAAAGGTTCAACAACTGATGAACAGGTACCAAAATGTGTCAAAACAGAAGAAAATTGTGTTTTGGAGAAACCTCATGCTGTCACAACCTGTGCTGTCAATGCTCAACGAGTCAGTGAACCCACCCAAGTTAACAGCTTGACAACTCACAGACAAGATCATCCACAACATGAAGATTTGAACTGGATCAGCAGCTCATTAACAGGAGATCTTGGAATTGAACAAAAAGACGCTGACTGGATTACGTTTCCAGTTTATCCCTCAGTTCAAACTTCAGTGAGCAACACTGATACTGCGCTTTCCTCTTTTAATGCAATTTCTCACGGTTTCTCAGTTAAACACACCCCGCAGTCATTTAACTGGAATTTGTCCAGTGAGGTGCCTTTCCAAAATATAAACCATCAGCCAATCAGCATGGATTATTTTCCAATATTAAACCATCAGTCAATCAGTGAGGCTCCTTTCTCGATAGTAACCCATCAGCCAATCAGCGCGGCGTCTGTGATAAACCGTGAGCCAATCGGCGAGGCTTCGGTGCAGATCAGTACCCAAGGACTGAACTTCACTCAGCCGCCTTCTGGAGCAGGTAGTTTAAAGTTTTCAGTTCTGGAGAAAAATTGTAAAAAACAACAGTAACAACGCTATGCTCCTCCTTAAGTATTAATTTTAAAGTCTAATAACTATTAAGATAAATGGTATATTTGCATATTGTTAAACGTTTTAATGTTCATTAGAACAAAATAGTAAAGATACACTACCAGTCAAAAGTTTTTGAACAGTAAGATTTCTCTCTTCTGCTCAACAAGCCATCTAAAATACAGCAAAAACAGTAATATTGTGAAATATTTTTACTATTTAAAATAACTGTTCTCTATTTGGATATATTTTAAAATGTAATTTATTCTTGTGATCAAAGCCACATTTCAGCATCATTACTCCAGTCTTCTGTGTCACGTGATCCTTCAGAAATAATTCTAATATGCTGATTTGCTGTTCAAGAAACATTATTATTATGCTTTAAATTGATCAAAAGTGATGATAAAGATATTTATAATGTTACAAAAGATTTCTATTTCAGATAAATGTTGTTCCTCTGAACACTCTATTCATCAAAGAGACCTGAAAAAAATCTGCTCAGCTGTTTTATGTAATAAATATTTTTTTAGAAGCAAATCAGAATATTAGAATGATTCCTGAAGGATCATGTGACTGGAGTAATGATGCTAAAAATTAAGTATTGAAATCTCAGAAATAAATTACATTTAAAAAAAAAAAATCTAATAGAAAACAGGTATTTAAATAATAAAATTATTTCAAAATTTTACTGTTTTTGCTGTACTTTGGATCAAATAAATGCAGACTTGGTGAGCAGAAGAAACTTGTTTAAAAAAACATTAAAAATCTTACTTTTCAAAAACTTTGGCTGGTAGTGTAGCTTTAGAGCGAAAAGCAAGATGATTGATTCAGGGACATAACTTCCATAAGTTTACATAATAAGTATGTGCATAAAGATACAGAATTTAACTTGAACTGTCTTTGTGAGCAGAAAGTAAGGTGTCAAGATCTCGGATCAAAAAGCCCATGAATGCTTACATCTTATGGTCAAAGATCCATCGACCCATCTTGTCTAAGGCCAACCCCAAGGTCGGCAACTGCGCCATCAGTGTTCAGCTGGGGATAGAATGGAACAAACTGTCTGAAGAGCAGAAGAAGCCATATTACGAAGAATCCCACAGAATTATGGCACAACACATGGAGAAGTACCCAGGTGAGCTATGGAGAAAGATTCAAAGACATTAAAGGGCAAATGTAGAATATCAAAATCTCGAAAGTCGAAAGGTAGTAGCCACTTTTTTCCAAAATATCTTATTCTTATCTTTCTGCATCAGATTGGGACTGTCAGCCACGCAAGGTAATAAAGAAGCATTCAAAAGCATCCAGAAGGCCACCGTTCATCCCTGTGACCCAAATCTCCTCACCTTTCACTCTGACGTGGGCACAGAGATCAAACCCTTACCCAGAGTCCCTAACATCAGTGGGAAACATCACAGGGCAGAGCAGTCTAAATTCTCCAGGTTCTGCTACTTATTTATATACATTGTGCCTTGAATATTCCAGGTTCATCACAAATTAGTCTCAGTCGACCACATTTATGGTGTAACGTTGATTACCAGTGTTGGGGAAAGTTACTTTTAAAAGTAATGCATTACAATATTGAGTTACTCCCTAAAAAATTAATTATGTTACTTAGTTACTTTTTATGGAAAGTAATGTGTTACTTTTTAAATCTGGGCAGGGCTTGCTCGTTTGTTTTTAATATAAAAAGTTCTGTTTTTGGCAAATGTAAAAGCCCTTTCACACCAAAAGTCTCTGAGAAAGAAAAAGACTTTGAGAAAAGTAAATTCCCGTCTGTGGCAAAAATGTCAACTCTTCAGCAATAAAAAAAAAAGGAAAAAGGATTATCTTGATTAACTCAGATATTTTCTTGTCAATTAAAAAGTAATGCGTTACTTTACTAGTTACTTGGAAAAAGTAATAATATTACGTAACTT
>JAHKKF010498604.1:0-13189 GCA_019740295.1 Labeo calbasu | reverse complement strand
TGTTTTACACTACCATTGAGAATTTTTAACCAAAGTATATTATAGACTTTTCATCAAGACCCTAAAGAATCATATCAACTTGTGGAAAATGGGCATCCTGAAAATTTCTCAGTAGTTGTGTAAAAATCACCTTTTTTACCTTGTCAAAAACCAGCCCTTTTTAGAGCAATCTGTTTTGTTGCATTTGCCTTTAAATGCTAATGAGCTCTGCTCACCCCACCCCTCTCTTCTGTGGGGTGACGAGCAGTACTGTTTACTTTAGCCTCATTTAGCTGCGAAGCTTGCTAACCAGCGCATTATTAAGAATGGCAATTTGCAAAGATGCATAAAAAACCCTTATATTCACTTCTGCTGTAGGTGAAGCTGGATTACGTATGATCCATGCAAAAATAGACTCATTTATGTAGATCACCGGGTGCATTTCCTTCAACAACGAAAGTAACGTTAATCCTCTGCGTCTTCAGCGGCTTAGATGTTGGGAGTAAATGATGACTGCTATGTTCATTATTACATCCAACAACAGAACACCTCAATCGCTCAATCAGAGACATTCTTGTCTTCCCCTGCACTGGAGACGGCTGTGTCAATCAACTATCATGGGATAGTTGATCGACCTTGACGTCACATAGACAAGATGCTGAGAATGGCTTGATTTGAAAAATTAGATATTACTTACAAAGATAAAATATACCACTGGGTGGATTTTTATTATTATAGGGTGGTTGTGTACACACACTGCCAAAACACATTTATGTTCAAACAACATGTAAAACTGAGTTTTGTTTTACCCCTTTAAGTAACCTGAATCTTACATTTTTACTCAAGTTCATTAAATTAAAAACAAGAATTCAATTTGTGGATGCCGATAATTTTAAAATGGCATGCTGTAGTGTTGATTGATCTTCAGTGATCTGATTTGTCATGTTATGAGCTCAGGGGTGTTGTAGAAAACAGAGCCTGAAGAGATAATTAAACAGAGCTAGTCTTGCATTTATCATTCTGCTCTTTTCTCATCTGTTTGTTTGAGAAATGTCATGTTTCAATAAGGATAGGCCTCTTTTCTATTTGATAGTGGGTACTAAAAGTTCTCTTCCTGATCTCTCTGTCAGTGTTTACATCACGCTCTGTTCCCTCTCTCTCTGGCTGTGACACTGGCTGGTTTGTTTGAGTGTTGTTGTTTTGGCCAGCTGACACACAATAGCCATGTTAACCTCATTCTCTGCTCACTCAGCAGCTGTGTGTAGTAATGTAACGCTCACAGGTGCTCAGTGTTTGCCTCTTACACACGACTGATGCGTCATTTACTGTAGATATGACTTCATTCACAGTACAGCTATCCTACATACAAACTGTATGCATATACTTACATCATACTCAAAAGTTATACACTGTGGTATCTCTCTTCAGCGTTGGACAAAGTGGACATTTGTATTAATGGTTTAACAATATTGTTAATCACTTTCTCTTTCTCTCTCTTCATCTCATTGTTCCCTGTGTCTGTCTTTTTTTATTTTTGTTTACGTTCTCTTGCGTGTCTTTTTGTTCATCTTGTACTAACACCTCCCTCTCATTTCCTGCCCTCCATGTTTTGGTTCGCTCTTGATAGGACGCAGGCAGAGATGGCCCATACGTGTCGCGGCACCATCAACCTGGCCACGGCGCACATCGACACCGAAGACTCCTGCAATATTGTTCTGAGCAGTGGGGGGCGCACTTACCATCTAAAAGCCAGCACAGAGGTGGAGAGGCAGAGATGGGTCACAGCACTGGAGCTGGCCAAGGCCAAAGCCATCCGAATGATGAACGATCAGTCCGGTAAGAGCTCAAAGACTCTGAACGCAGATGTTTGATGTCTGATGAACGTAGATGTGCTTTTAAGCTGAAATTGATTGTTACAACACTGATTTGCCAAAATTTGATTTGGGATTGTAAACTGATTGTCTATATAATAAACTGGCACAATAATTCAGCTATAATGGACATATCACATCAGTCCTCAGAGTCTTTAACAAACATTTATCTGAAGTTTCCTGACAACAAGGTCAAAGTTGCTTTTATAGCAAATGAGGATACTCATCTGCCATTTTAGCAAGATGGCATCTTGTCAAGTGGTTGGAAGTATTACTTTGTAACTAAAACAGTATAGAAATGTTCACCTGAATTCATGTTTTCTGCTTAGAACTGACAACTAATTGTGTTAATTGAGTTGCTGCATAAAGGTTTTGAATGGAAAATGTCTGTGCTTTTAGACAATGGCCCCACAGACCCGCTAACACACTGTTATCAGTCTGGTAAGGTGACTGGGCTTCTTACAGAGGCTTTGCATCATGTTTGCAGGGTTGGTGTGTAGTTAAGATTTTGCAGGAAAATGCAGGGCTCAGCAATAAGAATTTTTTTTTTTTTTTTTTTCCCAGTCAGTAATTCAAATTTGTGCTTGGCCTGTCATTGGATGTTGACTGGCCATACCAGAAAAAGTTTTAATTAACTAAAGGTTTGAATTAATAACATAAAATGTACAAAAGAAAGAAAATAAATGTAATGAAATTAAGCAGTAAGATCTGGAAGTTAACCAGCTATAATGTATCCATAACAGCTTTGAATTCATGTCGTACAATGTTGTGTCATTTTCAAAACATTTTAAATTCCAAAAAAACAACAACAACAAAAAAAAAGATCTGACACTGCTTCATCCATATTGATAATGCATTTAAAGAGCAAGCCATATGTTTTTTTAAATTGTCCCAACATTGTGTGGGAGTCTCCTACAACAGGTTTAAATGCATCTAAGGTCAGAAAACATTGTGGTTTTATCAGAATATTCATTTATACATAGAGACATTTGTCTATGATTTCGAAACGGTTCATTTGAATCAGTTTTGTGCGGTTTTGTAATTGGTCAGCTGGCCAAGCCAGTTGTGATTGGCACAGAGAGGAGTACTTGAGCAAGTTAATGAGTGCTACCATCTGTGTTGGCAAGTCCGTGATTGTTTTCGATGTCGCGGGTTAAAGCGACCTCAATATTGTCATATTTGGAATGCAAATTTACAAGGGGAACCCTGACAAAAAGCATATTTTTACACCCCGGAACACGATTTTAAACAAGGAACCCCCCTCAAAAAGATTGGGCTAGTTTTGAGTAGCAATTGGGCGGGTTTTTTTTAATAAAAACCTGACAACCCTGAGCATGCACCTTAACATAAAACAATAATGTAGTGCTCCAATCCGTTATTAAAATAATGACATAAAAACATTTTGTTTAACACTTATGCAAGTGAAATGTGCCCACAGCTAAAGTTTAGCTGCTAAACTGTAAACACTTAACAAAACAATAATGGTGGATACTTTAGTCGAGTGCTAACGTGACTAACTGATGAAACAATGCAGTTTGTAAACCAAAATATGTCTGTTACATTCTTTATTATTAAAATGAAGTTATTCAATAAATCTTTATTAATAAAATGAAGTAGAACAATGACTGTCTACATTCTTAGGAAATAGTGGGTTCACAGCGAATTACCAGAATTATTTCAGTACAACAGTAATATCGTGGTAATAATACCTGGAAACCTAAAGCTGCACTAGGTATACATCACATATTAGCACAAAAAACGATATTTTGAGCACTTAATTGAATATGTACACAAAACGTATCAATCGTACTTACAGGTTGTGATTTGAAGACGCTTGTTGGTCCAAATAAAGAAGATTTGAAGCCAACAAAGATAAAAACCAAGAGTAGAGAAGCAGTCCTCTGTAAAATGACGAGCACAATCGTGGAAAAATTTTAACCACTGATTCTTCACATCATCTGCAATGAAAACAAAACAAACTTACTTTCACAACACAGAGCACAGTATCTTCTCGACATGATGTCAACACACTAACTAGCGGAAGTGTTTGTGGGCAGATCAGAGTGTTCGTATTTCACAGGCAGGTGGGGTTTATGCACACGTGTTACCCAGTGGCGTAGATCGGTAACAGAGTTGACTCTTTCTTTTGAGAGACAATATCTTTGTTCAATGCACTTTTTTGCAGACTGTTTACATTGAAGGATAGCTACGTTACAAACTGCAAAAAGATATTTTTTGAAAAAACCTTATGACCTGCTCTTTAAATGATCAGAGTTGAACAGGAGTGTTCAATATATCATAGAAAAAAATTGGAATTTGTAGTATAATTTGAAATGTCCTTATTGTTGAGCCCTGGAATCATTGCATTTGGTCTGGACTGGCTCAAAGATATTTATTTGTGGATTGCTTCGTTTGCAGTAGCAGCTGTGGGTCACTGCATTGCTTAAGATAGGTCAAATCTCTCTTTTCAAAGATGTCTTTGACCTGAACAGCGAGCTGTTGAATGGATGGTATTAGTTTTTGGCTTGAATCACAACATACTGTAGATCTGATCATGCCTCTCATTAACCGAATGCTGTACCAGGCTACATGAGATGATACATCTGGGTATCAGGACTGCATGAAGCATGACTATATGGCTTATGTTTCATTAACAGCGCTATTCAAATTTTGGGATTCCAGTTATGGCCTCTAGAGGACATGTTTACATGGACTGCAAGCCTTCAGCTATGTACGGCTTTCAAACTGAGAGTTGGATATAAGCAATGTGAAGACAACATTCATTAATCAACAACCTCAAACGGCAATACAAACTTGCTCATGTTATTGCGGTCAATGTAAATATAGCCAGTGCCTGCTATTTTGAAGCTCTCTCTCTTTTTTTTTTTTTTGACAAATAAGTAATCATTTCATCCAATAAGGCTGTTTCTGCATGTGTCTAAAGATACATGGTCACTTTTTAAATTAAAAATCTGAAAAAAATAAAAATAAAAAAATGGCTTGTTCCAGGGCTCCCTAATTAAACCTTTGGGTCAAGCTCTAAATGTTATCATACAAAGCTGTGTGTATCAATCAGTGTGTTGTCTGTTAGTTCTTTGGCAATACTCGGGGTCAGAGTGGGGCAGCATGTTCGCCATGTTACAGCGCTGTCCTATATTTGAGACCTGAAGCGCTCATCTCCTGTGACACACACAGCTGTCATTGCTCTGTGAGCTCCTGAAGCAGATGGCTTCTGCTTTTGGTTATAACTTGTGTTTTATGTACTTATCACTGCAGATGTTAACCATACATGTACTTTAACACTGAAAGAATGTTGTACTGTATTATAGAAACACAAATGAGTCTTGAATATATTAACTATTTTATTTTATTTAGTATTTTCCATTGTATTTGGCATGTTCATACATTTCTAAATGACACGGATTAATTTTTTTTTAATATTTCATCTTTTTAAAAATATTTTAAATTATTTTATAAAACATATTTGATGTTTTTAGTTTTTTTTGTTATATTCTTTTTCAGATTTGAAAGAGTTTTTAACACACAAAATGAATTAACATAATATAAGTGGGATAAAGTGAGGAAAAAAGGTTTCTGCTTTTAATAGGTTCACCACAAGAGGGCAGGTGTGCTCATGTTGGCACGTGATTTCAGTTCTCATGAGAACCTAGCCAGCACTCACATGACAACAGAGCTCTTTTTTATTTCTCTCTCTAATCTCTCTTGTATGTCAGACTCTCATCCATATGAAACCCTGGCCGTGCTCCAGCCCCCTCTCTTCATTCCATTCCAGACACTGCCCACTCTTTCCTCTCACACACAAACAAACCCAAGCTTTCTATTTTTGCGGAGCTGTCGCATTCTGTGTATTCTGTCTATGCGAGCGGTATGTGTGTCAGTATAAATGGCAGATTTATTCCTCTGTGGAGCTGAATGACAGAACGCTGATGATGTTGTGTGTGTTTGTGGGATTCATTCCCATTATCTGTGTGCCATGTATTAGCATAAATGGTCAGTAATGAATCGCATTCAGAACATTAAATATTAAAGGCCAGTAAAATCAGTCTAAAACCTCCCTAGTTTCCACTAACTTTGACATTTTATGCACAAAATATATTTTCGTAGCTTTATAAAATTAAGGTTGAACCACTGATGTCACATGGACTATTTTAACATTGTCCTTACTACCTTTCTGGTCCTTGAATGTTTCAGTTGTGTTGCTGTCTATGCAGGGTCAGAAAGCTCTTGGATTTCATCAAAAATATTTAATTTGTGTTCTGAAGATGAGCAAAGAAACCGAAATATGTGCTATTCAAGCGTGATTTGGTTTAGACAAGGTTTTCAGTGGCAAATGTGGTTGCCTTTGCCAGTCTGAGCTGTTCTGAAATATGATGATGTCAGAGTGTGATCTCCTGAAGGAAGTGAGAGACACAGAGAAGTGGGTCAGACGCACATCATTGATCTCAAGCTTTTAGATCAACACCATGAGCTCTAAAAGCCTCACTCAGAACAGTGTCTATTTTTGCACCAATATTTTTATCTGCATCCCCCACCTGTCTGTCATTTTCTGTCTCTCTGCCTCAGAGTCCCAACAGACCAACTCTGTTTGTTTTCACACATACTCTGAGTCACTCTGACAGCGGCTGATCCCTGTGCTCCAGTGTCTGGTTGTCAGGATGGTGGGAGTGGGTGTCATGGTGATGTGATCCTGCACTGAGATCCTGCACAGACCGAAATGCCGATTCGCCGACGCCAGGGTCGAGGGATTTAATCCCCAGTGAACACATATGATAAATGTGTAGCTTGAAGGCTTTTTACGTTTCTTCGGATAGAAGCATCTGCCGGATTAATAAATTATCACCCCTAAACCTGTTCATCGTCTGTTTCATATAAACACGTGGTTTATAATGTAATGTCATCAAAAGCCAGCAGGTGGCAGGCCATACCTGACCGCAAAACGATGACCGCAAGTGCTGTTAGACCAGGGATGAGCAATTCTGGTTCTGGAGAGCCACTGTCCTGCAGAATTAAACTTTATTCCTAATTAAACACACTTGAAAAAGCCTCTAGGACTGGAATTGGCAACCCCTGTGTTAGATATTTTAGTTAATGGGTCTTTAATGGACAAGCATCCATACTATTATCGTTCATAGTACTTATGCACACAACTCTTCCACCCTGCTATGGATATAAATTATGCCATCAGATACTGTTTTTTCTAAAACGTACTATTGTCTAGAGACCAGAGGCTGTTTACATAAGTCAGTATAGGACTGTGTTTTAAGAGCTAGTCTGACCATCTAGCTGTTATACAAGAAGTAATTAAAGTTAATTTTCAGATTCAAATTAGACGAATCTGTTTTTCAGTTCAGTTCACGTTTATTTGTATAGTGCTTTTTGCGATACAAATCGTTGCAAAGCAGCTTTACAGAAAATTTAGGTTTCTACATTGCATTTAAGAGTACTTTATCAGTGGTGACTATGGCAGAAGTGTACAGTAAAAATCACTATTAATGGCAATGATTACATGTTGTAAACACGTTCTGTGTAACTGTGAAGGAAGCTATGTCCAATCTTTAAAGAAAAAAAATAGTTTTAGTAAGACTAATCTAAGCATTTTATGCATCCAACTACCAAAATAGACTTTTTTTGGGGGGTTGCTTGGGTTAGTAAGAAAGCTGTGGAAGCCTATTTCTGCCAAAAAAAATTCAGACTTTTTTTCATAATTGTGAGATATAAACTTGAAATTGCGAGTTATAAAATCAGAATTGAGAGATATAAGCTCGCAGTTCTGACCTTTTTTCTCAAAATTGCATAAAGTTGCAGTTGCGAATCGATGTAAGCACAACAGTTTGACTTTGTTCAGAATTGCGAGTTTATATCTTGCAATTTTGACTTTATAACACACAATTGCAAGTTATAAAGTCAGAATTGTGATATATAAACTTGCAATTTTGAGGAACTTTTTTCCCCCTTAGAATTGGACTTTATAACTCACAGTTGCAAGTTTATATCTCGCAATTCTGAGAAAAATCTTTTTCAATTGCGACATACAAACTCGAATTTGCAGGAAACAAAAGTCATTTCTCATTTTTCAACACCTTCAGAATTGCAAGTTTATGTCTCGCAATTCTGACTTTATAAAATGCAGTTGTGAGTTTTAAAGTCAGAATTGCGAGATATAAACTTGGAATTGCAAAAAAAGCCAGAATTGCGACATTCAAACTCAAATTTGCAAGAAAAAAACTTTATTTCTCATTTTTCTCATTTATTTCTCTTTATTTCTCATATTTCACATCTTTCGCAATTCTGACTTCATAACACGCAATTGTGAGTTATTAAAGGGGTCATCGGATGCAAAGTTCACTTTTTCATGTTGTTTAAACATTAATGTGTGTTGGCAATGTATGTACACATCTACCCTATAATGATAAAAATCCATGCAGTGGTTTTTCATTAATCTGTAAAAATAATATCCCCTTTTTCAAATCAAGCCATTCTCAGATGCCTGTCAATGTGGCGTCACACTGACAGAGGCCACTCCCACGATAGTTGATTGACATGAGCGTCTTACCTCAGACCCACCCTACATCAGCTGTAACAGTCCGACCTCCATTGTTTCGATGCTGGAGCAGGGGATGTAAGACAATATCTCCGTTTGAGCGACTGAGGTGTTGTGTAGCTGGATGTATTAATGAACATAGTGATCGTCATTTACTCACGACATCTGAGCTGCTGAAGATGCAGTGGATTAGGTTTGTTTGTGAAGGGAATGCGCCTCCCGATCTGCATAAACGCATCTATGTTCGTGCAAATCATTCGTGATCTAGCTTCACCTACAGCAGAAGTGAGCATAAGGGGTTTATTATGAATCTCTGCAATCACCTTTCCTAATAACATGCTAGTTAGCAAGTTTAGCGGCTACATGCAGCTAAAGTAAACAGGCTCGTCACTCCACAAAGAGTAGAGAGGGGCCGGGCTAGCAAAACTAATTTGCATTTAAAGGAACAATCCATCAGAATGGGATGATTTTTGCAGAGCTCATTTTGACAAGGTAAAAAGGGTGTTGTTTTACACAACCATTGAGAATTTTTAACCAATGTATATTATAGACTTTTCATTAAGACCCTAAATAATCATATCAACTTGTGGAAAATGGGCATCCGATGACCCCCCTCAAGTCAGAATTGTGAGATATAAACTTTTCCCCCTCCTCAGAATTGGACTTTATAACGTGCAGTTGCAAGTTTGTATCTGTCAATTCTGAGAAAAAAATCAGAGTTGCAAGAAAAAAAGTCAGAATTGTGAGATATAAAGTTGGAACAGCGAAAAAAAAAAAAAAAAAAGGCTCAAATTTTCTCAGAATTGCGAGTTTATATCTCAGTATTCTGACTTTATAGCAATTGCGAGTTTGTATTATCCAGTTCTGAGAAAAAAAAGTCAGAATTGTGAGATGTAAACTGGCAATTGCAAGAAAAGTCATAATTGTGAGATAAAAACTCTTTATTTTTTTTTATTCAACGGCGGAAACAGACATCCATAGAAACCACATATCTACCACCCAGAACACTTTACTGCTGCATGGGAAGATGCTGAAAACCACTTATATTAACTTAAAAACCGCATGACATGCTATCTGTTACCCAGAATACTTTAGTAAACGCATAATGCCATATTGTAGAATTTTGTGTTTTTACTTCCATTTTTGCGGTAGCTCTCTAAATTTCTATAGCATTGCTGTTGAAGAGTAATAAGCTGATGTGGTAAAGTGGATTTACTTATTGTAGCGTTAGCGAAAGTTATCATGTGCATTGTTTTCTAAGTGGATGTCATAACAAATGTCAGTACTTTCACACTGTGGAAAAAGAGAGAAAGAGGACTACAAGCACAGCGCTGAAAAGAGTGGAGCCACATTAAGTCTGTAAACCACTAATTTAGCAACCACGTAGCAACACTCTGAAAATGTGAGAAAATAAAGTTCTAAGGATATTTTCACTAATACTTTTGGACACACTTTGTTTGGATTTGTTAGGGTTAACTGGTTACATTAGTTCTTACATTAGCTTGTAACAAAAAGCTCATGGGCCTTTAATTCACTTCTGTTTTTAGTCACCCTCTGTTTTCGTTTCTTCCTTGTGCCCTCCTTCTGTTTTCAGTATGAGCTGTTTAACAGCATGACATTGGGCTTGTTTAGAGTCTAATGAAGGTATGCAAACATGCATGTGGTTTTTCAGCTTCTCGTCTGTCACGCTCTGGGAAAGTGGAGCTGAATGATCAGTTCTGGCATGTACACTCATTACCCAGCATTCCTCAGCGGGGACATCACAAGGCAAGAAAAGAGCGCCTCACGTCCCTGTCATCTTTTCGCACCCACCGCAACACGGCCGACATGTGGACAACACATTCTCGTTTAGCCCCTCATACTTCACTCTGGCTTTCTCATTATCGCTCTCCATTCCTCTGTCCATGGTGCTGAAGTCTATTCTTTGAGTAAAGTGTCAGCGATTAATTGGCGACGTTTCCCTGGTATTCTCTCTCGCTCTCTCTCTCTCTCTCTATCGCTCCTTGCTCTTATTTTCCCACCTATCTTACTGGCTGCCGTCACTTCCCCTCCCAGTCATTCTACCTCTCCTCTTTCTCTGTAAGCTCATTCATTTTCTCAGAGTATAGAGCAGAGCAGAGAACCGACACAAGTGACCTCTTCTTTTTTATGAGGGTGAGCTCATAGACGAGCTTGCTCTTGCTCTTGCTCTCTCTCACTCTCGCACGCTCTCGTTCTTTCGTTTGGCTCCGGCTGGATTCTTAACTGAGGAGTGAACCTTATTGCCAGCAGAGAGGTGGAGGCGGAGGGCTCTCTCCTGTGTGTAAGTAATATCATAGCATGTGTCCAGTCCAGCTGATAGAAGCTTGGGATTGTGTTGTGGATTAAATTGGTTTTGCCTAGATAGATTGTCATACCCACTGGGCGTTGGATTTGTCTGTATGATATATATTCATTCATTAAATATCTTCTAAGATATGGTTCAGTAGACTTTGAGTTGTTAACGCCAAGTTTCTCTTGTGTGTGCGTTCTTTTGTAAACGGCGGGTGGGTGTGTGTGTGTTATTTGTGTGGTATGTGTTATATGTCTCACCGCTGTGCCATGTCTCTGTGTGTGTTTTATAATCTCACACACTTCCAGCCTGACCTGATTTACTACACACTGACAGATGGTGTATCTCTCTCTCTTCCTCATACCTCCATCCATCTCTCCTCCTGCTATCCATCGTTCCTTACTTTTTTTAACGTATGTCTGTTGACCATTACAGTGTGATTTGCATGTGGTTTGTGTGTATGTGTGTGAGAGAGAGACTGAAAACATGTATGTGGGTTCCTTTTTCAAGTACATGATTTGATCTGCATTGTGGTTGTTTATTAGTCTTTGCCTTCGTTTGTGCCTCTGTGTGTGTGTGTTAGCCCACAGGGAGACTCACTGTACAGTTGAGAGACTCTGTATGCTTGGATACACATTCAGCCTGGTTTCTACAACAGTTGTAATTGATTATAAAACTGGCTGGAAAGGAGAAGAAAGAAAAAAGGAAGGAGAGACATGCTTTGGTGATGTTACAGTGTGAGACGTGAATCCTCCTGCTGTTTATCTGTCCAGCCGTCCAGTCATTCACTCCCAGACTACAGTCTCAGATGGGATTACCACGCTTTCTCTTGTGGACTTCCTGCCTGTCTTTCTTTATTTCTCTTGCCTTTTGTCACTCTGTTTCTCCTTGTCTGTCTCTTTTTCTTCCTCTCATGTTTTTTTTCCCAGCATTCTCTCCTTATCTATGGCTTTTGTGAATGGTGTCTTGTGATGTTGAGGTGGCAGGTCCAGTGTGTCTTGTAAATGTCTTTTTGTGTCAGTCAAAACTGTTGCTTTATTCCCTGTCTTTTATATAATGAAGTTAAAGTTAACTGAAACTAAAAGTAGTTTTAATTAATTGAAATGAAGCTGAAATAAAGTAAAAATAGTAGATGTATTTTTTTCAGTTAGTTTCCAAGGCAACATTTCATTAGGGGCATTTCTTCTGAGGTAGCAAAGGGAGGCAGTGTCTCCTCAAAAAATTGGATGAGAGAAAATTCATAGTACAAAAATAAAACAACACAAGTATAGCAAAATATGATATAAAAAGCATATAAATTAATCTTTCTAAAGTAAAACTGTCCAACAGCAACACCAGCAGGTAAAGTTACAGCGGGAGCCCGCATCTCTCTCGCCTCTCCCGAGCCCATTGAGTATTAACAGACCCTCTACAGTGTGTGGTGGGGGGTAATTGAGGATGAATGAAATGTACTGAAAATTATATAAATATGACTGGATATGAATGGTCATGATTGGTTCATACATTCATACATCAGTCTGAATGAACAATCTAATGTCATTAATGGTTAGACTCATTAGGAAGAAAACAACTCACACACTTTTATGACCACTCTGTCAAGTCAAAATCAAACTTCAAATGGCCTAAAAAACATGATCTGTAGGGTTTTTTTTTAGTGAGAAATCAAAGGTACATCTCCACGACCAGTGTTTACCCAGCTCTGGAAATCATTTTATAAATAAAATATATTTAAATAAAATATATTGTTTAAATTGTTAGTCCCTTGGGTTATTATTTTGGAATAAATGTAAGATGCTTAAAAACACTAAACTTATGAGATAAAAATACAAAATAGATTTTTAGTCTGGTAGGGAAACAAAGACATTTAAATGTCTCCGTCAAAAGAAATTTTGCAAAAGTTTTTATATGCATATAAAGCACATTAAATGGAAATAAAGTGTTTATTTTTAAGGTTTCAAATAATTTTGGGGTGAATAAAATGTCCAAATGTGAGTGAAATAACATTCCATTGTCATTCAGTGTAACACTTATATTTAGGTAAAAATTGAAACAACATACTTATTCTGACATGTACGTAATAAAATATGTTAGAGAATAAATGAGCATACTAAATTTTATTGCATTTTAAATGAGTAAAAAATTTTTGCTGACCACTGGCCAAAATGGGATAGTGGTGAAGTTAAAAATGTAAAATTACAAGTAAGTAGTATTCCGAGTAAAACTAATTGGTCTTTTTAATATGTGACCCTGGACCACAAAACCAGTTATAAGTAGCACAGGTACATTTGTAGCAATTGCCAACAATACTTTGTATGGGTCAAATTTATCGATTTTTCTTTAATGCCAAAAATATTAGGATATTAAGTGAACATCATGTTCCATGGAGATATTTTGATATATTTCCTACCATAAATATATCAAAACTTCATTTTTGGTTAGTAATATGCATTGCTAAGAACTTCATTT
>JAHKKF010498594.1:0-38829 GCA_019740295.1 Labeo calbasu | reverse complement strand
TGAAAGCAAACAGGATGCGCTTTCTGTCATTTCGGTTTCTGTGAACTTGAGTGCGTCAAGAAAAGAATTAACCGAAAGTCAGTGTATACTTGCCTAGACATTAAGAATATATTTATAGAGAGCAAAATGTCTACTTTAAAATGGAATATTCTCAGATTATGTAATCCGTATGAAACATGCAAAAAGGTGCAAACAGACTTCATCTCCGCAGCCAAAAACAAAGAAAACACTAGTTTATCAATAAATTATTAAAATGTTATTGTAGCCTCCTGTTTTTCCCTGACACATTCATAATCATTACTTCTGCTTGTATGCTGTGGCGAGCTTTGCAGGCAATTAAAGACTCATTATTATGATTTAAATGCTTTTTTAATAAAAGTGCGATTAGTCGACTAATGCTTAAAATGAACGACTACAAGTCGACCAGAAGAATCTTTAGTCAAGGGCAACCCTAATTTTTAAAGACTCTTATGCACACCACGACAATACAATTTCTATTTTCTTATATTTAAACATTTATTTATACATTTAATTTTCCGCTATTTACATTATTTGTAATACTTTAATAAATAAAGTATTCAGAAGAACAGTATTTATTAGCATATATTTATCTTTTGAATCATTATAAATGTATTTACAGTCACTGTTGATTGTTTATAGGTTTTAGTTTAATGCATTCCTGTTAAATAAAACATAAATTTCTTAAAAAAATAATAATTTACTGACTCCAAACATCTGAAAGGTAGTCAACCATGTAAAGCAAATATTTAAATGACGCCACAAAAAAAAAAAAAAAAACTTTCCCTGCCATCAATCAAAACATTCTTGGAATATTAAAATAGGCCTGGCTAAATCTATTCTTTAGGCTTTTGCTTTTTGCAAAATCTCTGTTAAGTCTACTTTAGGCCTGGACTGCAAAGCTGCACAGATGATCTCAAATCCTGGAAATCTGAGCAGAGAGCAACATGAGGCCAACTAGCCCAGCCTCCAAGATTACTAATCACTGGAGAATGCCTGTGTTTTGCTGGGCCTGAAACTCCATTTGGCCAAACAAGCCTATTCAGTAACAAGACGATGGGTCTTTTTTTCATATCTGTATTCTGGACAAAACAATAAATAACAAGGAGGTCTGGTCTTGCATGACTAAACCTGAAAAATATCCCAGAGACTGATTCCTGTGGTCACAAAACAACACGCAAAACAACACGCCCGTGTACAAGAACACTGACCTCAGCTGGTGATGGTTTACTGATGGCAGAAAACGTTCAGTCTTCATACCATGTTTACAATGCTAAACCATATCTTCAGTAAATGCCATGCACATAAAGTGGCAAAGATGCCCCGAAAAACACTTGCTGGGAAACATAATGAAGAAAATGGAAAGCATCACAAATGAATTGTCAACAGACTTGTGTAGGATGAAATAGCTTTGGCAAGTTCATACAAACATAACGTTTCACAAAGTTCTTTAAAATCTACAATTTACAACCAAGTGATGCTAGCTATATTTTATAAAGCTGCTATACAAAACAGCCTTTCTGAAAACTTTGCTGTAGTTAAATAACAAATCTGGATTGTTTTAGCATCAAGCATCTGTCTGAAGCCAGTTTGTTAATTGCAAAAATACATCCATTTTCAAAAAATATTCCCAAAAATGATCTGTATGAGCTAGTTCAGTTGGGGTGATGTGCTTGTTCTTGTTTTTCTCAGCATTTTTCCCTTGAGTAAGGCATTTAACCCCTTTTGCTCCAGGGGCTGTTTGCATAAGAAGCCTACTGTAAGTCGCTTTGAAGAAATTGTCAGCTAAATGACTACTTAATAGTTCAAAGAACGGATCTGTCTTGGTTGACTAGAGGCCTCGATCACACCTTTTGGGACGGTAGCCCCTGGCACGGAGAACTTACCGAGTTAACAATGCCTTTGAGAGCTTGAAAGCCTCCTTTGACTGGGAACACTTGCTCCCTGGTATCAGCCACATCGGCGAGCTGTTGGCAGGCAAACAGAGAGATAATAATAACAGGGCTGATGGCCAAACAAGAAAAAAAATGTGCTGACATTTCCTCTCCTGCAACTCAGTTTGTCATCGCAATAGAAACAGGAAGAGAGCAGCAATCGTGTAATTACAGGCAACTCTGCAAAACCCCTGCACTTGTCGAAGCTTTAGAGAGCTTTTTAAGTGTTAATCGCACATGTATTCTATAGTATTTACAGTTTTTTTTAAATCTGCTGTAATGCCAGAATTACCTGTTCTTCATCAAAGTCCTTTACGCCAACACAGTACACACGAGCCCCATACGTCCTTGCTATATCAGCCTACATACACGACAAACAGTCATAAGAATGCAATTGTTTGTTGCCAGAATTTGAGAAAAATCTGTATGTTAGATACCAGCTCACCTCATCCTTAGTGAGCTGATGGATATATGGTTCAAGCTTTCCATCAGTCAAAGCCACAATGATACTAGAGGACTTTTTAAGCTGTTCTTTCATTTGTGCAGTAGCCTGGAAAGAGGAAGAGGGTGATCGTTGTGTGAGCAGAAACTTCTCAACATCTATTATATCACAAAAATAAAAATAAAAATGTATATATAAAGATATATACAAATGTTTAAATGATCTATCATTGTATGAAAGACACAGAACTCATCTTAAGGCCAGATTCAAGACACTGAATGTGGTGTGTTTATTTAGAAGGATGCAATTATACATTATCTCGGTCATGAGGGGAACCAAATAGTTTACCAAGTTTTATTTTGTTTATTTCAGTCCAGGAAATACAGTCAGTCAAGAATATTACACTGCTGTTTTTTTAAACACACACACAAATTCTATTCTAATGTTTATCATAAAAAAAGATGTCATTTACCTGTTTAATTCCCTCATGCATGTAGGTTTCTCCTGCTGGGTTGATTTTACTTAAATGTCTCAGTCCTTCATTTATTTCTCCTCTGATAATGAAAAGCAAGGAATATTGTAATCAGTGTACATGGAAGAAATATACTAATAAATGTCCTGCTTACAATAAAATATAATGATCATTTTAGAGTCATGCAAAAGCAAAGGAAAGTTTTACACCATTAACACTGTACTGTACAACAAACACGTGGTGTATTACTAGCTTTCTTACACTAGGGACTGCAAACACTTCATGCAAGCCTGATTCCATACCTGTCTCCAGTGAGCTTTAACACAATCTCTGCTTTCGATGAAAACACTATGAAGGAGACTCGCGTATTTGGACTGGAATAAAAAAAATGGGAAAAAATGGAAAAACACTGTAAATGAATGACAAATGGAAAATCAGGCACAGCTGCAAATTTTAGTTGGATACATCTTTTTTTTAACCACAGCAAAAAGCTCTTCTTGATTTCAGAATTTGACTTTATTAAATAAGCTAAATACAAACATTGCTCAAGAGAAATCCTATTACGTAGAAAGTCTAGCTGTCCTCATGTTCCTTTCGCAACCATAAGAGTTGATTTCTGAATAAGTTAGCCAATGTGACCAGCTAATAAAAGCTTGTGACTGGGAAAAAAAAAATCCCTTCTGTCTGGACCAAGGAAGTGATTAATTGATATGCAGACAGGAAACAGGTTGTCATGTGTGATTCATGCAGACATCCTGTTGGTGATTATATTTATACCTGTCACTTCCTATATATATTCCTCCTACCTTTCACAATATAAGCAGGACAAACAAGCAGCGACAACTTTTCTGCAAAACAGTGATGCAATGCAGATGTGCAACTGGATCTATGTCAAGTTCAAAAAGTAGAACAATGACATTACTACTGGTGTATTTCACCGTTCAAGCTACCCGGTGTAATTTACTATTATTTATTTAACATTATAGTATTTAGTAGCATTTGGAAAAGGTTTTTATTTTTAGATTTGCCAGTTTTTATTTCAAATTTCAGAGGACACTAAAAACGCATTTATTTCCCTTAGCTTTTAATAATGTGTTGTAAATTGTATGTTTTGGGGTTGTATGTTTCTTTATTTTTGTTTTTTGTTTTTATTTTCACATACAGCACTTGTGGATTTTAGAAAGTGCTTCAGAAATAAAATTGAGTTGAGTCGATTATTATTATTCAGTTTTATTCTAATGAATTGAAACAATTTTTAAACTCCGTTTTAGCTAACTATAACAACACTAGTGCCGTCGTGCATTTACAGACCGCTGGTTTACAAAACCAGGAATTTCATGTCCTACTGATATTGGAACAGCATTCTTTTCTCAGAAAGAACTGACACATAATCTGACAACAAATATATAGCTGATTATGACAAGTACATTTCAATGAAGCAGTTGGTCTTTTTCACAACCTTCTGTCACGAAAGCTGATACAGCATAGGAACATGTTGGGTTCCTCTACACATTTGAAGTCAGGTCTCAGGACTGAGCATAAGGAGAGGTGCTGCTTTTTCTCACTCAGAATGACATCCAATCCACAACCATCCCCCACATGAGATTCTCAGGGAGAATATCCAAATGTATCCAAGCAGCCAAATTTTGGTAACAAAAATCAGATGAAGAAGAGGCAAGAGAACTGAACATTTCGCAGGCTGATTAAGTGATAAATACAACAATGACTCGCCAAATGGTATTACGATGCCCTGCGTGAAGGAAAAATTGTCCCGGAAAGGAAATGACCTTGAATGTTCCTGAATATACAAAGAACACGGATGTACTGTAACCTACTTGTATCATCTTTCAGCTTGGTCCCTTATTACACCATAAAACAACACAGCTCTTCAAGGTAATTCCTAAATGAAGTATTCATACAGCAGGTCCATTCAGTGCTTAAAAAAGCAGTCTAAAGAGAGCCAGCGCAGACCACATGGCACAACAGAAGACCATCAAAGTCTATGGCAGACTGCACTGGTCTTCCTGCACTCATGACTTAAAGTACATTGGCTGCGTCTTCTCCTTTCATGTGTGAGGGATAAGTGTGCTGTTGGATGGTTGCAGTGCAAATGGCCATTCTCACAGCCCAGAAGACTGAGCCTCCTTGCCACCCACTCCCACCTGCTCCCTTTGCTATTTTCTCAAGCAGACTGCTTTCTTCTGGCTAGGTCGCTACCGTCTGTACTGGCACATACATTGAGTCAACGTTACATAAGTTCACATTCATCTGGCGATTTTTTTTTTTTTTATACGTTTTGTTTTTTTTTCCCCCACTGTTGGGCCATCTCAGAACCGGATGTGTAGCTGCCATACAGCCAAGTTAGCATTCAGCTTTGATTCAAGTTGTGATGGATGAAGTACATTCAGAATTATCATATTTACCTCACGAATTTCTCTGTAAGATTTTTGACGAAATCATAGATCTGACTCCAGTCGGTCGAAACGCTCCCAGATCTGTAAGAAAGCACATGAAAAACTAAGTCAGTGCTAATGGAAAAAAAAACAGCTTGAGGCAATTATATTTAAAGCCTTAAGTGAAATGTCCCCATCTGGTTATTGTAAGAGTTGTGCTGTTGATTACATTGTGGCAAAGATGCTGCTGAGTCAGTTACACTTCAGTGTTAACACTGTCTCAGAGAAATGATGTCTGTCTATAAAGGGCTCAGCACAGACCTTGTGCTATGATAACAACATATGAGTCAAGGCACTTGATTATAACTGCTGACCACTTCAGTTCCCAGCATCACTCATTCCTGAAAACATTGCATCATTTCTACACCAAACATCAAATTACTTGGGTCAGAGGCGGATGTCCAGCATATACATAAAAGCAAATAAATAAACAAACACATAAATGCGCCAAAAACACGATATATAACTTACGATTCAAAAGTCTCCCATGCTCACCTAAGCTACATTTATTTGATGAAAAAGTAACAGTAAAAAATGGTAATGTTGTAAAATGTTTATTTATTCCTGTAATGGAAAATCTGAATTTCAGCAACTAATATTCCAGTCTCCAGTGTCACAGAAATCATTCCAATGTGCTGATTTGGTGCTGTTTAATATTTTTGTGGAACTCTCAGATGAATAGAAGAGCACAAAATAACTAAATTTACTTGAAATAGACATCTTTTGTGTTATTTTAGTTGTCTTTACTGTCACACTTGATCAATTTGTACAATAAGTACATGTAAGTACACATACTTTAAAAATGGTAAAAATAAAGGTTCTTTATTGGCATCAATGGTTCTATCAAGAACCTTTAACATCCATGGAACCTTTCAAATGCAGAAAAGGTTCTTTAAAGTGAAAAAAGGTTCTTCAGATTTTTAAAATGTTCTTCAAAATGTTTTTTTAATGGTGTCTTTATTTTTAAGAGTGTACTGTGAAATAAAGAGCAATCAAAATCTTACTGACCCAAATTTGAATTTGAAAAATGAAAATGTTTATTGTCCATTAACAAGACTGTTACTAGACAATGAAACTTGAACATATTAACTGGTCAAGTGAACGTGCTTATTAAGCAATGCTGATAGTCTCAAAATTGTCAGATATCAGCCTATTAATTGGCCTGGCTGAATACAACAAACAACTTTTTACATTTTAAGATACCTAGCAGATAAACAAGATGAAAATATCCAACAAAGCATTGTCATTTTCTTGAACGGAAAGAGAACTATATGCATGTACAACTATTCTGTGTGTTTATATTAGCTATTATGTCAATTTATTGTTCTTAATAGACACTCTTATTACAAGGAGGCTTACACTTCTGTTTGGTATGATGTACAAATCATGTTAAATTGGCAAGCAATGGGACAGGTAATAGGGAACACATAACTTTTGCCAAGTTAGGATTCCAAAGCCAAAAAGGAGTCCATAGCATATACACAGAACACCACACAAATCAACATCAAATGAAGCTGTGGCGTAATGAATGCACAGCCAGAATGCAACTGTATACATGCATAGTGAGATGAGTTCGTAATCATTTTGATTATTTGTCCATTATTTCAAAATCTGTACATATTGCAACATAAAATCCATGAGTCAATTCAAGTGGAAGTGGACTTCTGCGACATTAACCGCAATGCAATGCAGTGTCTTTAATGAGAAAAGTGTATAAAATGTGCCCTTGATGTAATAGCTACAAGGTAATTGAACTAATAATTATAGTCCACTGCATGTGCTGAGAACATAAAACACAAGCGATAGGTAATTAGAAAATCATTTTTTATGCATTGTCTTCTTCCTCGTCTCAAGCCAAGGTCAGAGAATCTAGAGAAGCTTTAGTGGGACCATCAGAGAACATCAAACCACATATAATAAGAGAAATGCTCTGCGCTTGCAAAGGGAAGTCTGAATTCCGGTCAAAGACACTTGAGGCCGGATCTGCTGATTTTGGACCAGACCACTCAGTTCTGTGCTGCTCTAAGTTCAAAAAGAGGAAAGAGCATATCTGTGCCATCATCCTGTAATATTCCCAAACAGGATAGAGCACTGTACGGAGGCCAACAACGATTCTCAAAGGAGTGTAAGTTAATATGAAACGTCGCACATGCAGATGAAAGTTAGAGACGGTTGAATAGATGGACAGACAGATAGGAAGACAGAAAATGGGGTAGGGATAGTTTTCTTCGACTTGTGTGCATCAGTTAGATATACAGAAAGAGATAGATTGCATTCTCCCTGTAGCAACTAAAACTACTTGTGTCAAAATTCTCAAAAAGGCTTTATTTCAACTAAGTGCCTTGCTGTGTGGCCTCTGAACGATGCTGGTCGCCAGCAATGCCTGGCACAGATGTAAAATCAGGTCAAACTTGTGGAATAGCTGACACGGCCAGTTGTTGGACGCTACTCACACCTTAACATACAAACACGAGCTTGGTGTGATGTAAACTATATACAACATTATAAACAGTAAATATGTGCGTTATAAATAGATAAATAGATAGATTTTGTCTTGAGGACTTTGAATTTAGAACAACATTAAAGTTTGCGAGTACTTACCGGTCCAAAACAAAGTAAAGGTCGTAGGCTCCGTGACAAGAAGGGGTTTCTGCTTTAAAAGTTGAAAAACATAAACAGAAGAAAAGCGTCGCAGTGGTTGCCACGGTCCAGAGAGTTTCCTTTGTCATGACGACGAGTTTTGCATCCGCGGTATAAAATAAAAAAGTGTGCCTAAAACCGACGTGAATGGCGTTTTCTTATATGAAGTGACATCAAAGCAATGTCAAGTTCAAAACAACAGCGCTGTGTCCCCCGGTCTGGCGCAACATGATCCAATTTATAGCGTTGCAGAAAAGTTGAACTTCTTCCTGTGAAACATAGGATATGCAACGTCACTGCATCTGATTTCTTCACTTATCCGTTTTACGCCACCCCTAAAACAAACTGGCCGGTGTCGGTTTTTGCGAGAGAGGACTCGCAAAGCGCAGATAAATTGTTTGGAAAAGTTCTTTGCGAGTTCGGGTACTTCACCTAGTTTTTAGTGCGCAGGCGCGTCCAGATGTGCAACAGGGTTTTGAAGTCGAAATGCCGTTTGGCTCGCGCACTCACACCCAGCGGCTGTGGTTCTTCAACAGGATGTGTATTTCAATAGGGCTATAAAAGAAACAGTGCTTCTTTTTTTCTGTGGGATACTGATTGTGTTTGGTAGGGATACTCCTCGTAACACTGATTGAATTTTGATCACAGACTGTAAACAGACAAGCCCTGTGTTAACTCCCTTATGTGGCAACTTATGGCCTTGAGTCATGTTTTGTGTGATCTGCATGGGGAAGGTTTTATCTTCGTTAAATAAGCCTTAAGGTAATACATTAACCATACTGTATTGCGCAATACTAGAAAACACGCGATTTTTCATATTGTGGTTTGAGAAAAAAAAAACAAGCAAAGATAAACTGATTAAATTTAGGTATACTGAAACAGAAACCCTAGCCTAAAATCACTTCTTGTTTTATGGCATTATTAAACTTTACAGTTTATTGTTGTTGTTATTTCTTTGCATTATGTCTATTTGTGTATTTAATTCAGAATAACTGCTAAATAAATACATGTACACTACCAGTCAGTTTTTGGACAGTCAGAAATTTATTTGATTCCAAATACAACAAAAGCAGTAATATTGTGAAATATTTTTACTATTTAAAATAACTGCTTTCTATTAGAATATATTTTAAAATGAAATTTATTTGTGTGATCAAAGCTAAATTTTCAGCATCATTACACCAGTCTTTAGTGTCACGTGATCCTTCAGAAATTATTTAATATGCTGATTTGCTGTTCAAGAAACATTATTTATTATTATTATCATTAATCATTTTATTATTATTATTATTATTATTATTAATATTTAAAACAGCTGAGTACATTTTTTAGGATTTTTTGATGAATAGAAAGATCCAAAGATCAGCATTTGTCTGAAATAAAAGGCTTTTGTGACACACTATACCATTCAAAAGCTTGGACTCAGTATTTTTTTTATTATTTATTTATTTACTTATTTTCTGGGTGAATTACAGAAATTAATACTATTATTTAGCAAGGATGCTTTAAATTGATCAAAAGTGATGATAAAGATATTTATAATGTTACAAAAGATTTCTGTTTCAGATAAATGCTGTTCCTCTGAACTTTCTATTCATCAAAGAAACCTAAAAAAATGTACAACAAAAAATGTACAATAATAAATGTTTTTAAAGCAGCAAATCAGCATATTAGAATGATTTATGAAGGATCATGTGACTGGAGTAAAGATGGTAAAAATTCAGCTTCGAAATCACATGAATAAATTACATTTTAAGATATATTCAAATAGAAAAAAGTTATTTTAAATAGGAAAAATATTTCCACATTTTACTGTTTTTGCTGTACTTTGGATCAAATAAAAGTAGGCTTACATATTAAAAATCTTATTGTCCAAAAACTGTTGACTGTGTAAATATAATATTAATGATAAGTTTCTGAGCGCTTTTATTTGGGGGGGTTGTTATCGGGACAGATAACCGTTTCATTAGTCTGCTTTTCCACTGTACCATGACAGGATACATTTAATTAAGTTTCATTCACATGTTTAATTGCTATTATTACCAACATCAATGGAAATATATTTTTTGCATTTCCTTTGATTACAACTTTTGAAAACTAATGTAATTTACTGTCGGAGTTACGCTAAATGCAATATATATAATATCATGCCTTGAGTAGCAGAAACCATCATAAGCCACCATGAATTTTTAATAAGGCCGTGAATCAAACACAGTCAAATCTTCATAATTAGCTTGGATAATATTGATAATTGTTATATATCCAGATGATGGATCTGAAGTGGTATGGTAGTGTAAACACTGTTTGTGTTTTACATGCTTGATTATGGTGATGTACTGAAAATTTAATCCGAATGTTGGAAGTTCTATTCCGCTGGTTTGTCATGGACATTTTAGTGGTAAGAATAATTGGAAATGACAGGGAAAACAATTCAACTAATTGTGAAATGCATTGAGGTGTTGAAACTCATTATCAGAGGAGTCCATAACAAAAAAACAAAGGTATCCATAATTTCAGGCAACATTTTCTTCCCTCTTGAAACAGTAAACAACAGCCTAAAACAATAGATATAAAGATTCACACTGGCAAAGAAACATCTTTTTGGTATCAAACTCCTTGGTTCTTTGCTATGTGCAAAATCAAATTGTGTACTGTAATATTTAAAATTGTATCTGGGATGAATTTATTTTGGAATTTTAACTGAGTAGATTAACCTGCACTGTACAGGTCTATACGTATGAGGCCTTGTATAATTCTTTATTTTTTTTGGACAGCAGCCCATTAATTGACCAGCCCCGCAGGAAGTCCCAGTGCTTCCTATGGCCCGTCCAAACATCGTATGGGATATCCTGTTGGAAATGCTGCAGACAGACCTTCATCATTTGTATCATCAGTACCTCAGATTATCCTCCACAGAGCGAGGGTAACACCCAGCTAAGTCTGACCTGCACGTCTCCTCTCATATCTTCTCTGCACCCTGAAAAGAGGGATGAATTGTGGCTGAATGGAGTTAATTGTTGCCATGGTTGGGCCTGTCAACTTAATGAGAGGATTCTGCAGAGTGCCTGCTCGTCCTTCCTCTTCTGCGTGGAGCAGGCGCCCGTGAACGTGCCCGAGTAGGACTGAACAGGAGAAAATCAAAGCAGACAGGGCTGGGTTCATGAGGATTGACCTGTAAAAAAGACTCAATCAGAGCAGGTAAAAGATGTCGGAAGAGGAGAACGCTCAGACGTGCATGACATGAGCGAGATACCACAACACATCCTGATCTGGCTTATGGCATTTTATTGCTTTTCTCTGTTAAAAAAGCTTGATAAATTGCAATGTAAAAAAAAAAAAAAAAAAAAAAAAAAATCAAAATATTGAGAAAATCATCTTTAAAGTTGTCCAAATGAAGTTCTTAGCAATGAATATTACTAATCAAAAATTACGTTTTGATATATTTACGGTAGGAATTTACAAAATATCTTCATGGAACATGATCTTTACTTAATGTCCTAATGATTTTTGGCATAAAAAAACAAATCTGTCATTTTGACCCATACAATGTATTTTTGGCTTTTGTTACAAATATGCCTGTGCTACTTAAGACTTATATATTTATATTTTATATATTACCATTACTCCAGTCCATTTCTTATTATTACCAATGTTGAAAACATAAATCATGATACTTTTTTCCCCCCAAGATTCTTTGATTAATAGAAGGTTCAAAAGAACAGCATTTATTTGGAATATAAATCGTATATATACATTCTCAGGAAAAAAAGGTACAAAAGCTATCATTGGGGAAGTATCCTTTTAAAAGTGACATTTTTGTACCTTATTTACCCCTAAAGGGTGCATATAAGTACCTTAAAGGTACATAAAGTGTACATATTAGTACCTAAATTATACAGATTTGTACCTTTCAAGAAAATACATACCCCAGTGACAGCTTTTGTGCTTTTTTTTTCTTCTAATATTTAAAATTATAAATGACTTTACTGTCAATTTAATGCATTCTTTCTGAAAAAGAAAATCTGAAATTTTAGGTTGGGGCAAGTTGTATCAATACTATTAACTATGATATTTATTGTTCAACAAGTCTTACTTTTTAACATTACTATTTTATTTATATATATGTCAATTTCATACTTGTTTTAATAAATGTAACTAATAAAAACTCACTGGATATACTGGAAAATATTCACTGGAGTACAATGTGTAATAACCAGCCTCTGCCTCCTCTTCATAAATATTTATAAAAAATACAAATTTATATCATATATATTTGTATGAGTTACACAAATCTATTCCAGCTCTTATAAAATAATTTGGTGAACCACTCGAGCACCAGATCTGTCACCTCTCTGGCCGGTGAACAGCAGTTGAAAGGAGTCAGAGAACAAGCAAATTAAAATCTGTCTCTCAGCACAATTTGAATATGTCATTTCCTCTCTCTCTGTCTCTCTCTTTGTTTACTCTCTTGACAAGCAGCCTGTGCTGGCAGCTTTGTCCATCAAATGACACCTGCTTCTCCTGATTGTTTGTTCAACTTCCTGTCCAGAGCTCTGTAGATAAATGTCAGTGTTGTACCCCAGCTATCTTTACTTCTTTCATCTCCATCACATCACAAAATGTCTTATAGGCACTAGTAGATAAACAACAGCATTAAACCTGAATATTGCAACAAAGGCGTAAAGCATTTATTTATGCTAGGAATGTAACAATTCACTTAACTCACGATGCGATACGATACAGAATACTGATTAGACAATACGATCTTCTCATGATTTTTTTTTTTTTTTTTTTTTTTTACAAAATGACATTTAAGACAAATTAGAAATGAAAAGGTGTCCTTTTATTATTTCTTAGCCAAAATGCTGTTCATTTCTTTGTAAAACTGAAATATGTCAAATAACAAAACTAAATAAAATAAATAAATAATACAAATAAAATAAATCTTTTCATATAAACAAATTAAGGGTTTGCCTGTGCTCTTTACATTGAAAATTACAGTGAACCACTGCATTTTAATCACAATGCAAAAAAAAAGATGCTGCATACATTTGCAGCAAAAACATAATGGTCTGACTTTATCTGTGTGAAATTATATTACATAAAAATGTACGAAGGAAACAAAACCAGCAGACGCAAATTCACTCTCTGACAGCAGGTGGCGCTTATGGAACAGTGGCAATATAGCGTTTTCTTGGTTACCACTGTAAACAAAGCAGCGCTGTGCTTATATGCTACTTTAAATGCATTATGTGGAGGAAAAATGAAAAGAAAACACCATCTAAACTTTTCTGAAGACAGTTCCCCTCAGAGATACATTCGACTTGAGACTTAAACTGTCAAATATTTTTATTGTTTTTTGATTTTCAAGGCACTTAATTTAATATTCGTATGCTTAATTTATAATTCGTATGCTTGAAAATATGTAGCATGCAGATGCACATGACCAATCAATAAACAATAAATAAAATCCAATTAATAATACAGCTTCAGTCACACCAGCAAGTCATTTGAAGGATGTTATGAAACATGACTGTGAGATCTCTCTTATTCACAACTAAACGGTTGCAATATATAGAAAAATCCCTTTGGGGAAATACACTTACAAAGAAACTAGTTCATGCTGACTAGCTGACGTAATACAAAACAAACAGGCATTTAACTGTTCTCTTACATGCTCCAGTTACATTTGCCCTGGGCACTTTTCCACATTCTGAAATATATAGTGCTGTCATGTCTTTGCAATCAGTTGTGTTAAAAGTTATTGTATTGAAGCCTCATTTGTGTACATATACAGCAATGTGCTGTACTTTGCTATCAGTTCAAATAATAAAACTATCAGGCTTCTTCGGTACAGTGCACATATAATTATGTGAGACACTCTTATCATCAATTCATTTGTCAGTTCCTTAAGATTCTTAAGGGATCTTTTATATATAGTACATACATACACAAATGCATAATATATAAATGCGATTTAAAAAAAATTGCAACATGATCCAGTACCACAAACTGGAAAAGAAACTCGTCCTTTAAATGCAATTACTAAGGTGGTCACACATGAGTTCACATGTTGGCGAAATATCTCTTTAATAAATATGACAAGCTTGCCACCACGCATCTCCTCTGAACTCCTTGAGGTTTCTACTGCAATGTGACAAAGTCTTCAGACAGCAAGGGCCTGCGCAAGTTCCTCTCGCTGTCAGCTTGCCTTGACAGCTGCCATTTTCAGTGGCCCAGCGTTGCTCCCAACGCCTGCACAATCACGCTCTGCGCTTGTTATTTTTTCTACTTCATCCATCTCAGGAATGCAGAACAGAGATTACAACAGCCAGAAAAACAGCAGCGTCACTTCCGATTAGTGAAAACTCGAAGGAGACTTTCTGAAAGCCGCATCTAACTTTATGACACGGTTGAGAAGGTACATTTTGTGTAGTGCATGTTGGGACCTCCCGGTCGGATTACAGGGAAAGGTTCCTTTATCTTCATTTAAATCTCTCTGTCTCTCAGGAAGATTTGCTGTTCCTTTTGCCTCACGCTTATTGATATTAGGAAATAAAGAGACAAACAGAATGCTCTGCCTTCACTTAGTACACTGAGACAACCTGAATGTGATTCTGAACCAGCATGAGCAACACATCACCTGCCATTATGGCTCGATGTGAGACTCTCTCATTCATTGGAGAGAGCTGTCTGCCATGTCAGCGCACATCGCAGATGATTATATCAGTCATTTCAGCCAAGCAGAACACAAATGGCCAAAACAAGTGAGAGGCAGTTGCAGCTGCAATGGTCACTGTTCTAGCACATCCTTCTATGTGGAGTCTGGACTGACACCCAGCGCAGCACATTTTCAGACAGATGGACATGCACACCTTTTTGTTTTCCCTTTTTTGAGATGCCAATGAGATACTGGATGTATTTGTATGCACAAACAACCCAGTATGCTCCATCAATGCACCAGGCATCAGTGACACAAACAATTGTTGCCTTGCCAGATGTGCACATGATGATGAGGGAGGAATGCACTACGAAACAACTGCTTTCTTTAAATGGTTAGTTCACCCAAAAATGAAAATTCTGTTATTCATTATTCACCTTCATGTCGTTCCAAACCCGTAAGACCTTCGTTCATCTTCGGAACACAAATTAAGATATTTTTTGTTAAATTTGAGAGCTTTCTGACCCTTCATAGACAGCAGTGCAACTAGCACGTTCAAGGCCCAAAAAGGTAGTAAGGACATTGTTAAAATAGTCCATATGACTTAATTTTATGAGTGACAGAAAAACTTTTTGTGAACAAAGCAAAACAAAATAATGACTTTAATAACAACAAAATAACAAATAACGCTTATCCGTGTCAGTCATGAGAGTACACATATGCGTGTGGTGAACATGCATCCAAGACTGACACGAAAGAGAAGAAATTGTTGAATAAAGTTGTTATTTTTGTTTCCTTTGCACACAAAAAGTATTTACGTAGATTAATAAAACTGAGGTTAAACCACTGATGTCACCTGGACTGTTTTAACTTCTTACTACCTTTCTGAGCCTTAAACATGTCAGTTGCGTTGCTGTCTATGAAAGCTCTCGTATTTCATCAAAAATATCTTAATTTGTGTTGCAAAGATGAATGAAGGTCTTACAGGTTTGGAACAACATGGCGGTCGGTGAGTAATTAATGACATAATTCTCATTTTTGAGTGAACTATCCCTACCAAACTAAATGTATGCATTTTACTATGAAATACTAAAAATACATACATATTTCAGTATCTGTAACTGTAATTTTCAGCAGTCACTGCTCCAGTTTTGAGTGACATGGTCCTTCAGAAATCATATAATATTTGGTGCTCAAGAAAATGTATTTATTTATTTATTTTTAACTGTTGAAGACAGTTGCGGAATGTTTGAAACTACAGAATTTATTTGAAATATATCTTCTTATATCTTATGTTTAAATTAGGGCTGTCGGTGTAAAGGAGAAGTCCGCTTCCAGAACAAAAATTTACAGATAATGTACTCACTCCTTTGTCATCCAAGATGTTCATGTCTGTCTTTCTTCAGCCATGAAGAAATTATATTTTTTGAGGAAAACATTTCAGCATTTTTCTCCATATAGTGGACTGCTATGGTGCCCCGAGTTTAAACTTCCAAAATATAGTTTAAATGCGGCTTCCAAATGCGGGTGGAAATGATCCCAGCCAACGATCGGTTATTTTTTTTTATAAAAGTAATACAATTTACATACTTTTTAATGTCAAACGCTTGTCTTGTCTCTTGCTCTGCCTGAACTGTTTTTTTTTGACAGTATTTAGAAAAATTCCCATCTCATGTTCTCCCTCAATTTCAAAATCATCCTATATCACTGTTTTACCTTTTTTCTTAAGGATGTTTGATCTTCTTTGCATGTTCACTTTGCAAACACTGGGTTGGTACTTCTGCAGCAAAGTAGGATGATTTTGAAATGACTTTTGAAGTTGAGGGAGAAAATATGATTGGAGTGTTTCGACATACCCTAATTGTCTTGAACCAGAATACACAGAGTTCAGGGAAAGCAAGACAAGACGAACGTTTGAGATTAAAAAGTATTTAAAAAAAACATAATTTCTTTACGGCTGAAGAAAGAACGACATGAACATCTTGGATGACAAGGCGGTGAGGACTTCTCCTTTAACACATTAACTTAATTAATTAGTTATGAAAAAATAACGCAATTAAAATATTTTAACGCTGATAATGCACTGGTTTTAGCCCAATCTATCACAAGCTTAAATGTGATTTTATACAAGAGTTCATTAAATAAGAAGTTGATATTGTGTTATATTTTACACACAATTTTGTGTTTTTGCTCAATTTTGAAGAGAACATAATACCTTTGAAGCCATAGCAGAATTGTTGCACGTCTCTGAGCAACACAGCGGTGTTTAGTTTCTAAATTAAGCTGCGTTTTGAATGAATCCTGTAAATCAATGATTCTAAGCCATTTACTTAATTCCTGAATGAATCTACGGCCATAAAGACTCTACCGCCACCTGCTGGCAGATTTAGTTTCTTATTTAGACTATCATTTCATATTTTTTTTTTTTTATTATTAAAAATAATACTAAAAACATTAAAGGGATAGTTCACCTGATTAAAATGTGTCTTTATTTACTGTATATTTACGTTTACATTTCTTTCTTTTGGGGAATGCAAAACAAAGCTGACCATGACTTTCATTATATGAACAAAAAATACTGATAAATAATAAAATACTAAAATATTTCTTTCTAAAGCTACAGTTTGTAATGTCTACTTGATACTTTCTCATTTAACACAAAAATAGCTTTTTACAGTCAGATTTATTTTGCTATTAATTAGATTAATTATTTTAATAATTAAATGAAAAATTTTGGGCTGACAGCCTAGTTTAAATATATGAGCAACAAAATGCCAGAATGTAATTGCTTTATAGTGATTTTACAAACTAAAAGCTAAAAACAAACCTAGAACAATTAAACATTCACATTCCAGAGCAAGCAGAGATAAAGTACACAGATATTGAGCAACGTCTGATTGTCTTCCAACTTTTTAACAGCCCACTTAGAGCACGTGTCTCCTTTCTATGAGGTCACTAACCATCTATTAAAAGACGTTAACACTAACAGGCAACATGGATGTGTGTTCCAGAGCACCTAAACAAGATTAAATGTGAACACTTATGATACCAGTAAGCACAGGCCAATCTCTGCAATATTTAGCTGGACATTGAGCCGCACATCCTCAACCCAAATTAACCTAATATAAAGCGCCACACTCTCTTCCGCTCTCGCATTGACGGTGGATTGGACGCCACGCTTCAGCAGAGCTTTGATAAAGCACAGGACCCATCACTGACACACACTGCAGTTGGTTACAGCTTGAGGAGTGTGGCAGGACTGTTTCATTCTTAAATCAACTTTTTTCCTTCAAGGTAAAATCATGGAAATAATTATTAGAGGTTGGGAGGATGGGTCTGCTATTGACTCTAGCTGGTACATACTCTATCCTCTGGCCTATTTATAAAATAGTTTTCTAGCAATGTGCAAAATATTCAGTGATTCCGATGGAGGTGTGGGCGCAGCTGTGATATCTGCAGACCCCTCGCATATACTCTGCTCATTGTTATTTTGCCAGTTTAAACTTTGATGAACTTTTTTTTTTTCCTGAGTGCCACTATCTACTCCCAAAGCTGAGAATCAGAAATACAGAACACTGCCTCTGTGCCGTTAAACTCCCTCAAAAACAGTGGTGATCTGGGGGCCAGCCCTCAGAGTCCCACCGTTCCGTGGGTTTGCTGGCTGTCTTTGATTCACTCTGCCACGGTCGGCTCAGGCCACCAGGGTTTCAGAGGTAACCGGCTGTGCTGACAGCTTCTCCTCAAGGCATTTGCCATCAACTTACCATCTCACCCCTCTTCAGCAACATCAAACACACCTTCCTAAAACACACAAGCACACACTCACAACTGAAACAACAACATCAAATGTCAATACCCCTGAGTGTGCGGCTGTTATCATGGCAGAGTTTAATTTATGGAGAACAACAGCTGCATTCAGCCTTTAGTATGCTCATAGGAAAATAGGCAAACAGTTCAAAATCACATGACAATTAAACAATATAACATGAGCTGGAGCGCTGTTGTTTTGAATATGTGATGTTGTTATACAAAGATTCAGTAACAATAAGAGTGGTCTGTCATGAGTAAATGGAAGACAAGCCCTGCTCAAAAATATATCTTACATGGGAACGTAAAGCTGATAAAGTTAACTTCTGTGCATAATCCAGATGCATATATTGTATATATATAATTATTGCACATAAACAAATACAGTAACAGCAATTCTGTGAAATATTATTACAGTTTAAAATGATTTTTTTTGTATGTATTTTAAAACGTATTTTATTTCTGTGGAGGCAAAGCTGAATTTTCAGCAGCAATTGTCCTTCAGAAATCATTCTAATGCAGATTTGGAGGTCACGTTATTATTATTAGTGGTTAATTAACAATAATGGTTCTTATTATTATCGTTGTTGAAGAGTTTCTGCAGCTTAATATTTCTGTATGAATCGTGAGCAACTTCTCTTTTTTAAGGATTGAATAGTATGGATTAATAGAAAGTTTAAAAATAATTTAATAAATAATAATAATGGTTCTGTAGGATCATGTAACACTGTAATGACTGCTGACATTCAGCTTTGACCACTTCAATAACCTTTTAAAATATTAAAGGCTATTATAAACAGATATTTTAGATTGTATTATTTCACAATATTACTGTTCTTACTTAATTTTTTAAGCAAATGCACTCTGTTTTTCCTTAAGCAAATGCACTTCTTTCAGTAATTTTTTTTTACATGTTTTTCTTCATAATTTGCATGCCTTTCTTTCTTTTTTACTTTCATCCTTTCTTACAGCATAAACGCTCCTTTACTACTAAACTGACCAATGAGAATGGATATTCAGATTAACCTCTTTTGCTTCTGTTCAAAATGAGGTCGAAAAAGGCACAAGGGAAGGTAGTTATAATTTAAAGCTGCAGTCCTTAACTTTTTTGTGTGTTCAAAAATTACAAAATTTATATAATAAGCGAGTACATCGTGAATCCATTTTTCAAAACCATGTTTTTGGCTTATCGTGAATCACCACGGTACATTTATAAAAAGTTTTTATGTTCGGACTATTTTAGATTTATTCTGATAGAAACCGCTGCGGAGTAGCCCAGTCCCTGCGTGATTCGTCATAAACATAAACAGAGATAAGTAGCTCCGGCTGCAATGTTCTTACGCAGGACGCATGGAGTTCTGTTTATTAACCGCTAGAACAGAACTATACATTAATTTGCCATAATGAATGAGTGTATGATGGATGGAGTTCATCTTCACATAGGTGAGTAAATGTTACATTCTTTTTTTATAATGGTCATTGTATAGGTCGCTGAGGTATTAGGCTACTACTGTATAATGTTTTGTTGGTGATTTGAGAGATTATTACGCGTCATTAATGATTACTTATTAATTATAAGGCTATTTTAAAATATAAGGGCAGTATCATTTTGTAAATGAGCATAATAGCAGTAAATATAGGTCATATTTTTTTTAAAAAACCCTGCTGCAATACTTATCTGCCTCCTTTAAAATGCAGTCTAAGTTACCTCATGGGCCGTCACTAATAAACAAGTGGTTAGTACTGAGTAACTTACGTTTTTACTCGTTGCTTAGCAAACAGTTCCACACAAAACCACAGCAGTTTCCTTCCTGAGTGAATCAAAATAATTCAATGAAAACTCATAAGTCACTTTTCGCCGCCTACTGGCATATGGATGTAACCTGTAGAAAGAGTTATTGACAGTTCCCAAGGACTTACATCAAGAATGACCGTCAATAACAGTGAAAAATTCTAGTGCTGTTGGACTGTATCAGCACTTTGGAATGCAGAGCTCAGCCAGTTTCAAATGTGAAAACCAGAACTAATCTAATATGCTAATCAGATTTTGAGGGCAGATATGTGAAATAACAAATAACAGTCAAGACTTTAGTACATGGTGTACTATATAACATATCACTCTATGATCCTGTCCATGGATGAAGTGGCATGTGAAAGGCCTGTGCAAGAGAGAGTCTGAAGGACTGCTGGGGCCAGGCCCAGTCCTTCACTGCCAGACGTGAGCTTTCCTCTTAGCGAAGGGAGGGTGAGCATATGCCCTGGGGCCGCCCAAAACCTGGAACATTAAAACTTGCCATGGTGGCTCAGCTCAGCCGTGAACCCTGAGCTAGTCTGGCAGCTTGGCTGCGAGGGAGGATCTGAAGCCTGGACGACTGGGCCTGCAGTCAGAGCCAGGGCTGGCCTCACTGTCTTGCACTAGAAACAGGTATCATCGATTACAAACAGAATGCCCAAATCTCCAGAATTCTGGAGTGGAGAGAGGCTTGAACAGGGGCCACAGCATGGGCACCAACACACTAGAGACTAGAGAGACTATAGAAAATGAACTTTTTGACCTTTAACTTTTTTTTTTTAAATTAGGAATATCTAAAAATATATATATATATTGATATTAAAAATATTCAAATAATCAGTCAAGGCCAAAAATGTATGTTCAAATGCTTATGCTCATTTAGTATATTTTATATTTAGATTTCTTTATATTTACTTTCCTTTATCATCATTGTTTAACAGTCACTCATGTCACTTAATCTTTAAAAATTTCCCATCCCCCCTCTCTCTCCCACTTCATTTCCTGTCTCACTACTGTCTTATCAATAAAAGGCAAAAACGGCAAAAATAACTCTTAAAAAAATAAATAATTAAATTTAAAGTTGTTACCATTAGTTAATATACTGTGAATTAACATGAACATGAACATTTTTATCAACTAACATTAACAAAAATTAATAAATGCTTAACAAATATATTGTTCATTGTTAGTTCATGTTAGTTAATGCATTAAGTAATGTTAACAAATAAAACCTCATTGTAAAGTGTACCAAAAATGCTAATAATTTTACAGTTAAATGTAAATCTTTAGAAGATCTCGAAATAAATGATCATTTCTGATACTGTGCAATATAAATGTTGTTATGCATAAATGCCCCTGTAGCATTTAAGTGTATTATTTTCTATTTCAAAAAATAGTAAAAACTTTTAATGTCTGCGTCAGCTATAAAAATAAATATTGGCTTATGATTTTCGGATATTGTTTAAATATCAGTGAATCCCTACTTTTAAATGAAACAATTCCAGAACTTTCTGTAGGGTCATTTTGATTAAGGGAAAATAGCTAAAAAAAAAATACACAATAAAAACATGATAACATAATAAAACACATGACTTTTTGAAATGTAAAAAAATGTGTTATCTGTTTTTGTAAATAAAACTTTATATGAAAAATGGAATAGTGAAATGGCCTGAAAACCTACAAAAGTCAGACCTGTTTGTACAAGTCAACATAATTTTGCCATCTCATACAAATGAGTTTTGATGAGAGTACGAGACTACGTACCATATTAAAAGTCATGCTTTGGATACCAAAGCAATGCTTTCCCCTTTAAAGATGCATCAATTTCTCCTCCACTTTCCAGCAACGCTGAATGAACGCAAAGGCTGAAAGGTCTAAACGTTGAACAAGTGCAGGGAAAGTGAGGGTGAGTGAAAAATGAGTCCCTAACACCAGTTTCTCCTCTTGCCCAAATCTTCTCTCCTCCAGCACTCGCTAACTCGCTCTTGATTGTGCTGTGGGAGTTGCAGAAGGACATCAGTGCACTTGTCTGAGGCAATGAAGCTTTTTCCCCCCCTCTTCCTCTCGCTCTCTCTGCACAGCCCTCGCTGTGTTTTTGGCAGTCACAACTGACCATCATGAGCCGTGGTGCCAATTTTAGTGAAAACTGGCACATATGGCAGCTGAAGTGCCATATGCCATAACAGAATATTTTTGGCGGTTTCCTCCATTTGTATAATCACTGGATCCGATATAAAAGTGGCTCATTATTAATTATTCCTTTTACCATTTTGTACCCCTTTAAAAGAACCATTTTATGCAAGTGCAGCTATGAGAGTTCATATGAATTGCCGTATTTGGTCATTTACAAAGAGATTAAAGAGGATGGGTTTGGGATTCTACCTGTGAGTCTTTTGTAAGCACCTGCATGTACATGATTATGAAAAAGATTCTCTCTTTCTGCTTGTTCCCCTCTGCTTTAAACACTCGTATACCAAGACCGCTGTGTTGTCTTCCTCTTTACAGGGTTTAGACTCCTTCCCTTTCCTCTTCTGCCCTCCATTGGAAAGACCATGTTAAGTCTTCAGAATGCTCAGTGCACTGCCCTATCAACTACTTTCTGTCTATCTATCTATCTGTCTATCTATACCATATATCTACATGAATTTGTGCATCGTTTTTGATAACCTAAATGCAAAAATGTATTTTGACTGACACTGCTGTAGAAATGAACAGTCGGGACTGAGCTTTGTAGTTCATATTGTAAAACAGTTTAAATCTGTGTTTTCTTGCCAATATGACAACGCCACAGCAGATGTAAACATTAATCAAAACACTGATAAATATGAGTCTTGTTCCTCCATCAGATGATCCCTATTGTTATCATGACATGCCGTATATGTTGTCATCCTTAATCTCCTGCAAGAAAAGCAGCACAACAGCTGAATTGCTAAATAAAAAAACAGATCCTTGTTAATTTTAATTATACTCTGACTTGCATCTGTTTGGAATACGTTCATGTTTCTCTTTCTATCTGCTGGTAATAAAATCACATCATTCTAGATTGGCGCACGACGTGTCTGAACGTCCAGAACAGAGTTGTTCTTAATCCTTTAGAAGCTTACAGTTCAAGATCACAATCTCTCCTTTCTCCTTCTTAAACACCGGATTATATTCTTACAATCAGATAGGTTTTTAATACAAAAGAATATCTTAATCTCTTAAATCCCTGTTAATAATCAATAAAAAGTCTTTGTGACAAAAACCTTATTTAACATCAGGGTCATGTCGAGCTGACAACTGACATCAAAGTACGACAATTAGCCTCCGTACGAGGATGCCACAGAGAAATCTGCTCCGTGTTGTACTTTAGACTGAGGAGGCAGTTTGCCCCAGTAAAGCGCTGCTATTAACAGGGGCTATATGTTTTAGGACAATAAAGGAGGAGGAGGGGAGATTAATTCTGTCCGCCGAACAGCCTCTGCCAGCCACCATGAACCTGCAGTTCATGAGCTAAGCAGATGGCTACTGATTGAGCAAGCTTTCAGAACACTGTATGGGAAAAAGAGTCCTTATCATGCTTGGCTGGACAAGTGTTGGGAGCAAGAGGAGATTTACGGTTAAGACTGTGTAAATCTTTATATGTCAAAGGCCTAAGCATTAAAAAAAAAACTATTATGTGCAGGAAAGGGTGGGAAAAGTCCCATCATTTGAAATGCATAATGCATTAATGCTTTTAATATTTTATCTTTAATGCAAAACGTATAAAAAACTGATTATTGGCGGAAAAAAAACTTTGTGCACAGCAAAAAGAATTTACCATATCAATCTGATTTAGATACACCTAATGCACTGTTGATATTTGAGTTACTATTTTGTCATTTTCTATGAAGATCTAAATTGGGAAAGAATGGTGTAACCAAAACATTTTATTTCAACTTCGTCCTCTCTTTAAAAAAATGCATAAAATGACTGTGAAATAAATATTATTACACATTATCATGATGGAAGATAATACTTGTAATAGAAGATAATACTTGTTGATATTTTGCTAAATATCTTGCTAGTTGATGGCCTCTTCAGTTAGAGAAACAGTGTTTAGTGCTAATACTGATTCATTATAAATGCATTGAGGTGATTTAAAGCACATCATACAGATTATTGTCTTTAATGCCTTGCCATCACATACAAAAAAGATGATTGTTGATGATGTACTCAACAAGAAGACTATATGCAGCATTGCTGAAGCAGAAACATTTATTTCAGTTTCTTTACACTAAAGTAACCACAATCGCCCACTTGTGCTCAAGGAGCCATAGCTTAAATATTACAATAGACCATAACATTTTTTTTTGTATTGTTATTATTTTCTTGATTCTGCAACACACCTGACCAGCTTACCTTCCCCTAATCCATTTACAAACTAAAATTTTTGTATCATTTATTAATCTCAGTAGTAATAATTACACTTTACTGTCTTATACTGCAAAGAACACCAAAACGGTCGTTATATGGCAGCAACACAACATTTATCTTCTGATAAGAGCCACAAGAAAGATGAACAAGTCAGCAGAAGGTAGTCTAAACCTCTCTTATCTATTATGACAGTTTATTAATTCTCTCGATCAAGGTTATGAGTTGGATGACATCCAAAAGAACTAAGTATACGACCGTCTCCCTGTGAGCCTACCCTCAACAGACCCCATAGAGAAGTCTATTGATTTGTGGAGCTTATCAAATCTTCTGACTGATTAATGTTTAAAACATTTCACCATATCGTTAAAACACAGCGGGTCTCTAGCGTATACCGGCGCAATATGTTGAAGGAAACTCTGGTGTGTGCACTTGGCTGGCTGAATACTCACTGCTGTCTCCCACAGATGTTAATACAGACATCACAATCCGGTCGTGCTGAGGTCAGGTTGAGCACGCGGGGCTCTCGTGCTTCTCTCCTCTAGAGATGGAGCGCCACAGCAGGTGAGCACACCACAAGCCTCCGCGGTCTAGAGCTGTATTTCAGGCTGCAGCAAAGCGAAAGAGCGCCCCAAATGCCAATAAGTAGCCTATCAATAGAGCCGTTCGCTAATTGTCAGTTGGCGAACCAGCACTGAGAAAAAAAGTAATGATGATTATAATACAACGGCATAATTTAGAAGTCGCATGTTGCAAGTGGCGATCTGTACATTCAAAAGTCCAAACGAAGACAGGAATCGTCCGTGGTTTTAAGGAAGCTGAGGAACAAAGATACTCAATGAACAGTAATTCAACTTTTTGTTGCCTATTCAGTTATTGGCACGTTTAAAAAACTACAGGTCTCAAAAGCAGTCATGAGCAAACTAAATTATTTCTTAAAATGGTTTATTTTAACAGAAAAAGAGTGGGAAAATGCAACATAATTGTTTAGTTACCTTATGTTTTTAAGTATGTTTTAAATGTAGGCTATTTTAAAAGACAGTACATGTAATGTTACTGTAAAATGCAATTGTGTTCTATTTTGCTGTATAATATATGGAGACAAGTTATATTTATCAAAGCGATACATGTATATTTTTATAGTAACACATTGTTAAAAATTTGAGCCTTATAATTAATTGGAAGGGGCGGTTGTTTAGTTGTTGTTTAGTTTACTACTTTATTTTGGCGTCACGTGTGTTGCCCTTGTGGTGTTTGTGTGGGTAATGGCTCTTTCTTTGTTATTATTGGCCACAGTAGAAGTCACCATGTGACCTCCCATTATGCCACCTGTGTTATTATCAGTACATGTAACAGTAACAAAAAGATAGCCCACATAGGTTGATACTATGACATTTTGTGAACTGTAAAATATACAGTATACATATAAAATATAACATTTTTACAGTAAAGGTCTGCAATCACAACGTCCAGTTTTTGACCGTAAATGTAACAGCACTACAGTATACATTCAAAAATCGCATAAGCATCATCTTTTGAACATTATTGCAACATTAACATGAATTAAAATGAAAAAAAAAAAAATAAGCGGAAGTTCTTTGTTTTAAAATCCAGCCGAATTATGAAATATTCTGCCAATTTGCATCTGTTTTAGTGACTGCAGTGCACTTTACAGTGTTTCAGCATAGACAACCTGCATCTACTAGCTAACTGTCGGCGACCGAAGAGTTAAAGGGAGGAGACGAAGCGTGTCACGCCTCATTGGGCAGATTATGTGCAGCAAACAAAAAGTGTGTATGTGGGTGCCACTCAGTCAGTGTATCGGCCCCATCTGCACGCCTCTCTGCGCTCGCGAATCATAAGACGGTCGGCAACACTGTCACTTTCAACAGACGGGGAAATGTACTGACTGCACGGACTTCATCGGAGACGCCGAACACATACTTAAAGATATACTGACGACAATTGTGACATTTTGTGGATTATTTTATCCTAGTACCATGGTGAGTAATGACAATTTTGCAATAAAAACACCCTGAGGCTAGTAATACACGGTGCTGTATGCAGCGCCCAAGCATCCTCGCAACCATGTAGAAAGCTTGCAGATGGTAGACGAGAGTCATTGAATCAGGGAAACTGGCTAAACATCCTAAAGTCATAAAGTTGGAATAACAACAAGACCGTGGAGAAAAAAAGCGCAATAAATTTTAGTCTGAAGCAGGAGGTCAATGGGTTCGTCTCCTCTATTCTAGAAATGCGCATTTATTCATGGGTCTATTATAGCATTTAGTTGAAATGCATATTCATTGGGTTCTTTGTGTGATTCTCAGGAGTGTGACTGCGACCTCACAGCTACAAAAGGAGAGGATCGTGAAAAGAGGGGCAAAATTCACACTAAGGCTTTTTATGGATGAAGGGAACTTTAAGCATTTGTGTCTTGATAATACAATCGAGAGCCGGACGTGTCCGTTTCAAATAGCCTAGCATCTTCATCGTAAATAAACTGTAATTTAAACGCTTGGCAGAAATATATTTTTTCATATTTTTACAATTTCAGCCTGTTTTTGTATTAGGCGCGTCAGTGTATTATACTTTATTTGAGCGATAAATACGAAGTAACCTAAAATTTAAAAAAAAAAAAAAAACGGTCTGCTTTATAACCGCAGCCTATTCCATTCAGATGAAAAACTGCAAACGAATTTGTAAATTTTATATTTTTAATAAACATATATGGAAAATAATGCTAAATGTAACATAATTCAAACTGCGTTTTACCTTCAGCTTTACACCTAACTGCAGTAACAACATTTCTCTCCACTCTCGTTGTTATATAGAAATTATTTTTTCATAGTATTTTTCTTTTTGACCTCATTAAAAAGCTGAGAAGTCATGTAAAATCCCAGCAATATGCCGCACTGTAAATGTCTTTTAAAACTATAATGAAACTATTAAAAACAGACGTGAACATGTCTGGAATGTAAATGAAATACTTCCCCACTGTTTTTAAATGCTACTAAAAACATACTGAAAACGAGTAAAACTGCAATTCACGCGTAACAAAATAGCTACGAGAGATTCAGCTCATTTGTAAATGTGCATTAGGGGTTTGGAGAAAAAAAAATAATTAACTCCGCGTGCTGCCTTAATTAAAGTCTCAGAAGGAAAGTGGTGGATTATGGTAATAAGGAGACATACGTTCCTTCTTGTAGAATGGAGCTAAAGGTTAGCTAACGTGAAATCAGTGACTTTGACAGTGCTATTGAATCCATTCGATATGGTCCCCGATTGTAAAATAGACCGAACGGTCTCATAAGGCCAGATTTTCATCCTTGTCAAAGCCATGTAAAATATTTCCGACAAGTGGAAGAAAAATCTGAAAATACGCATTGAGAGTAGCTAATGTAATACTGTCACAGACACGCTTTTAAATCGAATTAATGCACTGTAAGAAATAATCTTCTTTTGATTACTTTTTTATTACTTTAATAAAAATATTCAGTTCTACTATAGCCTAGTATAGATCACTACATACAATATAGGTTCAGCAATAGCAATGCTATAAAAAGGCCAGCAATATATAGGCTAATTTATCAATCGAATAAAAATAATCAAGGCAGGGGCCTAAAAGTACGACTGCGTGCTTGGAGATTTTATTAAATGATTTGTGCCGGAGATTCACTTGGAACTGCAAATCAGAACTGGGGAAAATATTTTAAATATTCACATACCTTTTATAATTGAAAAATAGTTATTTAGACTTATACGCGGTTTTGTTTATTCACATTAATTCACTCACGTTTTTGTCTTCCAGCAAATGATGGAGGAATCCAGTTCGCAGAGACTGGGCTGGGATGGCGACGCGAAGGCGATGCAGCAGTGTTTAACGGATATATTTACCAGCGTCTACACCACCTGTGACATTCCGGAAAATGCCATTTTTGGCCCATGTGTTCTGAGTCACACTTCACTGTATGACAGCATCGCATTTATCGCTCTCAAGTCCACAGACAAACGAACGGCGCCTTACATCTTCAGGGTATAGTCACGCTTTATTTCATTTCCAACAAGTCGAGTATTTGGAATGTGCATGTATTTACCACATATAGGCTTAATATTTTTGCTAACTCCAGTCATTTTTCGCTTTTACTAAAATTTAAAACTGTGGAAGAGAAATGTTATTCTTTGAAATTAATTGCTGATATTTAGTTGCTGACGGTTCTAAGGTTTCAGCTAAATGTTTGAAGTAGACAGCCGATGTTCTGACCGCTTTACTGGTGCTGGATGCAGGTGGACACGTCAGCTGCCAACAGCTCCTCAGAAGGCCTGATGTGGCTGAGGCTGGTTCAGTCGGCGAGAGACAGAGATGAACAGAACCTAGAGGCCTATGTGAAGAACGGCCAGCTTTTCTACAGGTCACTGAGGAGAATAGAGAAAGATGAAGAGCTGCTGGTGTGGTATGGCAAGGATCTCATCGAGCTGCTGCTTCTGAGCTCAGGCAGAAATCAAGTCAAAAGTAAAGGTACACTTTGAAGATCAACATGTGATTGAATATTTGACAGTTTTTCCAATTAAAAATAGCAGTTTGTTTAAATACTCAGTAAATATAGTCTATTTTGTTTGCATTTATTAAAGATTTTACAAAATGTACACAAAGTTGTACAGTCAATAAAATAATATCTGACAGACATTTTTTTATATTGTTTTTTTTTTTTTAAATTCTGGATCATTATGTACCTGTTTTCTAAAATGCCTCTTTTTCTCTGTCCCCTCACCAATTATGTGTTGCAGGAACATCGCCCTTTTTGTGCCCAGACTGTAGCCAGCGATTCCAGTTCGAATTTCCCTTTTTGGCTCATCTAAGATTCCGCTGCACTAAGAGACTACAAAGTATGGCCAGCCCAGAGGAGGAGGCCACTGATGCCAGTGACCAGGCTAGTCTTCCTCCTGCCAGGTCCAGTCCCAAACTAGGCCGATCGGACGGCTTCTCCAATCCACAGGAAGGAAAGCCATCCACAGACTTCCACAATCTAGCCAGGGATTTGGAGAATAACAGAACCGGTCCGCCGAGCGACAAAGAGGCCGAGATCCTGAGCGAGAACTCTGGAAAGCGCAAGTTCTCTGACATGGAGGACAGCAGGAACAGTGGATTATCTCAGCCTCCCAAGTCCAAAGAGGAGTTGGCCAACTCGGCGCAGCAGTACCGTGGAGCGTACGGTCTGGACGAGGGCAGGCGGGCTTTCTCGCCCTCTGTTTCGGAGTCGACAGAAACCAAGAGGAGCGCCTTCACGGAGGTCAAGAAGTCGCCTCAGAGCTTGAAGCACAGCGGTAAGATATCCAGCTCCAACTCGGAGAACAAGGAGGCTGGCCGGCCCAGCAGCAACCCGGCTGAAAAGCACCTCAACATCAGACAGGTTCTCAGCGAGACTCAGCCCCCGCAGTCCCGAATGGAGACCTCGTCAATTGGCAGCGCTTTCACTTCGGTGCCCCAGCAGGGTGGTGGAGGCTCGGAGAGAAAGAGTGCCTTTAGCCAGCCGTCTCGCACCTTCTCGCAGCTATCACCTCTCGTCATGGCACCCAAGCTTCTGCCGGCAGTAGACTGCCATCCTGCGGTAGGCGACACCGTCTCTTCCAATAGACTCTACCAGGCAGACCACCTCGCCGCAAAGCTCCAAGGCTCAGAACTAGGCAGCAACTGCCCCGTGCCGGGCGGCATTGCAAAACAGAACCCTTTCCTATACGCCACAGCCTTCTGGCCCAAGACCTCAGGCCCCATCCAGCTGCAAATGCCCTCTGCTCTCACGCTCCTGCCGCCTTCGTTTACTTCCCTTTGTCTGCCTGCCCAGAACTGGTGTGCCAAATGCAACGCCTCCTTTCGCATGACCTCTGACCTGGTCTACCACATGCGCTCGCACCACAAAAAGGAGTATGCCATGGAACCTCTTGTTAAAAGAAGGAGAGAAGAAAAATTAAAGTGTCCAATCTGTAATGAGTCTTTCAGGGAGCGGCACCACCTTTCCCGGCACATGACCTCTCACAACTGAATTTTTGAGGATTTATTTGTTTTTCTTTCTTTCCTTGCTCCTGTCTTTTTTCTTGCATATTTTTTTTTTTATCAAAAGGGAATAAGGTTAATCTGGAGGAGTAATGCCAACACTTTTGCTCTCATTTTCAAAAGACTGTTTAAATGGTTTGATTTCTTCAAATGTCATGTTTTGTGTATGAAGATGCATTTTGACTTAAAACCTAAAATCTATTTATTATATGAAGCACTTATTGTTTGACGAAAGGGGTCAATAATAATGTAAGTGTACCTTGGATTTTGTATATATATAAATGTACAATGTATATAAATAAATTAAGATGCAGATCACTTCATTGAGAGTTATTCAATGACATGTTATGTCTATATGCATAAGGATATTGAACATTGGGAACATGATGTTGAAGTGTATTTAAGAGTGCATGTAAATTATAGTTATTGGTATAAGATGCAGTCTATTCGAAACAATGTAAATACTTGTTTTGTTTGAATACAAAGTGTAATATTTTGTGTCTGTGAGAAATAGATTCAGTGTTTCTTCCTTTTGCTGAAATTTACTATTTGATAGTTTATCTAATCATGTTGAATGCTTTGACAATAAAATAGCTTTATTTTCACCTGATTGTGTGATTAATTATGCCTGACTATAAAATGACAGGGAATTATACTTTAAACATCGTAAATGTGTAATCTGACCCTATTAATAGAGGATTGCAGAGCGATTCCTGGTACTGTATTTACAGTTGTGGGAAGCTTCCTTTTAAACAAAAGCCATAATTCATATAAAACTCGTATAACATCGCATATACGCACATGTCTTTGTTTTGGCTGCTACAGTTTCAACACTCATCTTAAAAGCGATATTTTTGCCTTGTAAATTAGCGGTAGTGTCTAATATGTCTATATTATTCTAAAATACGCAATTCATCGACCATCGAATGTAATACGCGCAGAATGAAGGAACTGGAGTAGTCGGATTCGACACTCATCATTTTTGTGGGGGAATGCACACACATACACACACACACAAAACAAGAACAGCAAAAAGAAATTTGCCTAAAAAATTAAATCATTAAAAAAGAGACAATATGGGTAGTTTATTATAAGTTAGTCTAAATAAAAGTCAGTATTTACTATAGATTATGCAACAACAGCTATCATATTACTATTATTATTTTTATTAATTATTATTATTAAAAACAAGTAACATTTCCACTACGATGCGTTCTGCTCACATGAAAGCTCAGCACTGAATTAAATCTAAAACAGCGAAACGCCTCCGAGAGACACGATCTACACTGTGGTAAAGGTTATTTTAATTCTTAGAAAAAAAAGCAAACTAATTAAATAAATAAATGAACGAAAGACGGCTGCTATTTTAAACAGGCGCGCTTTTTATTTTCAGACGACTTGCTATAGTGTCACAATAACATGCATTAAAAATGTAATGCTTCGTTTAATTAAGTGTTATTATAATCCTGTTACGTGCGTGCTTTAGAAAATTAAGATAAAAGCAAATACTACTTGACATTATTAACTGTTATGAATAGATAAAACAGACTAGTCTTTATAAACTATTGAAAAATGATCTCGGTTAAACAAATACAATGAAACAACACTCTTAATATTGCGGAAAGTCTAACTGTAAATTTACACTGGCCTAATGTATAAAAGAAAAAGCACAAACGCCTTCTCATAATTAAAATGATGTAATCTCAAATTAGACATTTAGTACATATTTATCATATGGGCCACAATTATAACAATAAAACACAGGGACTACAACCTTAGCATTGTCAATATATAAGCTACCTGTCACAATTAACTGTGATTTACAATTATTGATTTGCCTTCTTAGACGATAAAACACTATATGATTGTTTTCTTAGCTTTATATTACAATTACGTGTCTTTTTCAAACAGAAATTAATATCAGAACTTACACTGTGGCGCTCGAAACCAAGGAGCCGAGAGAGAGCTACAAGCTGTTAAAATAGCTCAACAGTGACACCAAGCTTTTATAATGAAAAATTCAACCAAATCAAGATTTTTTAAAACGAATTATGACTGCCTAATATTGCAGAGCCTTAGACTGCCACCTTATGGTCAGCAGACGAGTCAACACATTCAAAGATCAACCATCTAAAAATCATTTAGTTATTTTAAATAAAATATCTAGCTGTAAAATAACTTTACAAACTAGTTAAAATAATGTAGTTATTTTAATTAGTTACTTTAAGTGACCCTCTGAAAAAATAAACACTATTTGTGACGTCAATTTAATAAGTGGGCCTAAAAATATATATCCTTATACTCAATCATAAAAAGCGATGAAAGAATTCAGTTGAGAATATGAGGTAATGGGATGGGAGATGATGATAGTCATTTATACTTACTGAAGATATTTATTGCCTGACCCATGTTTTGTGACTGGAGTCATCCGTCCCCTTCATAAGCTCCAGTTACATTTGTCACAGTATCACTCAGCACCTCTCGGTCAGGCTCAGTTTATACCCTTCTCACATGTGGCCAATGTGGTCACCCTTGGCTAACCTAACTGGCCCGCTTCTCATACTTTACGTGTGATTGTGTCCTATGGTGAACTGCTTTTCCTTGCATCTGTCTCTTCCCTTCATCTTCCTGTTGTTCTGTAACATCTTGCCAATGGGGCCCTTGCATCAAAATAGATCTGTGCGAAACGCACCGATCCCAAACAGTATGTATACGAGTGAGGTATTTTTAGATGATTCACACTAACGATGCAGTGACATCCGAGATCATGACGAGAAGCATGAGAAAGCCAAATGCATGATTTATAACCGCCAATTTACAGTTTGCATTTCTCTATGGAATATAACAGATAGACTAACCTGTGTCAATTTGCCAATCGCTACTTGCCAAGTATATGTATGTCACCATTATATCAAAACGAACAAGTCTTGCTTTTTTATGTAATATTGCAATGTTTACTATAAATTATTTATCCATGCATATCATTGTTTTTCTTCATATCAAAATCAAAAACATTAACTCTCCCCTCTTTCTTCCCATCTAGCAGCAATCTGTCACTCAGTAGATATGAAATCGAAGCCAGTTCTGTTCCATGCAAACTTTAATACTTAAATAAATGAGTCAGTGGTTTGATACAAGACACATGAAAGTTCACGAGTGATCTGATACTCAGCACTGAAATGAGTGACAGCAAATATTATAAAATATTAGACCACTAAATGCCACAATGGACCAATCAGAGTCAAATATTCCAGAACGCAGTGCAATTAACATCAATAATATGTGTGTTTCTATTTTAAAAAGCCTGTTTATTCGATGGATTAGCTATGATTGTGTCATTGTATACCACTGGTTGCATCTATCTATATGAACAACAGGTTGCTTAAGTTATTTTAAAGCGGCACGCATTCAATCTTCCTCCACGCTGACATGGACAAATTTACACTTAGCGTTCACTTCAAAGATGAACAGATCCGCTTTATAGACATGCTTTTGCACTTAGCATGCTCTCTGTCCTCCTCAACTGTTTGTACCTGTCTTCTGTACGTCTGCCTTGCAAATTCTAAGCATTGCTGGGAGTAATAGACAGATCTGAGAGCAGGCGAGTATTTAAGCTGCACCTGTCTCTCCTCTTCAAACTTCTGTCCTTCATGGGTCATAACACCAAATCTTCAAGTAAAGAGAAACAGATTATCAATTGATTTTAGGCATCTTCCGCTGACTCACCTTTCTTACTTACACAGTATACCCAGTATACCTTAAAACAAAATGAAATTATATATATATATATATATATATATGGAGAGTTCGTTTGCAAAAACAGATAACTCTGTTTTTAACAATTTTCAAAAATTATGTTTTTTTTTTATTGTGCATTCCAGTTAATCTCAATCAAACCCCAGTTGGGTTATTTTGATTAGGTAAAAAAAATTACGAAAAAATACAGCTAACTAACACAATAAAAACATGATAACATAATATCATTATTTTTAAACATTATTTGAACATTATTTTTTAACATTTAAAAAAAGTGAGTATATATATATATATATAGATATATAGATATTTTTTTTTTTTAAAGGTATTTTAATGACCAGTCATACAATATCAAACATGTTTGTTTGTGTGTGTGTGTGTGTTTTTGTTTGTTTGTTTGTTTGTTTTAATTAAAGGGAAAGTTCACTCAAAAATGACAATTCATACAAATAAAATCACCTTTATGTTGTTCCAAACCCGTATGACGTTCTTTCTTATGTGGAACACAAAAGTAGATATTTAAAAAAAAAAAAAAAATTTCCTCCATATTTTGTAGGCCCACATTTTTACTTTCTGGGCAAAAACAGTCAAAACATTCTTCAGAATATCTTCTTCTGTCTTCCACAGTAGAAAGAAATTCAACAAAATAAGTAAATGACAGAATTTTCATTTTTGGGTGAACTATCCCTTTAAGTGGTTTCTCCTACAATGAAAAAAAAAACACTCAGAAATTACAAAGAAATATCAAGTAAGGTTGAATTAAACATGAATTTTAAAAGTTTGAATCACTTATATACTGATTTGTTTGGTAACATTTTACAATAAGGTGTTATTTGTTAACATTAGGTAATGTATTAACTAACAGGAATGAACAATGAACAATACATTTATTACACTATTTATTAAGTTATTGAAAATACAGTTGTTCATTGTTAGTTCATGCTAATTCACAGCACACAGTGAAGTGTTAACTAATGTTAAAAAACACAACTTGTGATTTTAATAATGCATTAGTAAATGCTGAAATTAACATAAACTAAGATTAATAAATGCTGTAGAAGTATTGTTCATTCTTAGTTCATGTTAACTAATATAGTTAACTTATGTTAACTAATGAACTTTATTGTAAAGTGTTACCATTTGTTCTTATAAGATGGACTCAAATTAGCTTTGAAAAATCACTTTTTACAGTGTATGCCTGGTAAAAGAATGACATTTTGTTTTATGGACCTTGTAAGGTGTTTTTGAGTGCCATGAAAGGCGGCTATGAATAAAATGTATAATAATAATAATAAATTAATGTGCTGCAAATGAGATTTTAGTGAATGGATTTCTCATGTAACTATTTAATGCTTATGGATCCATGCTTTTTTTAGAAGTCGATTCATCTTCTGCATGCATATGAAATCAAAGCAAAGCGCTCGTTCACATTCCACAGTTACAGTTATACCGAGCACGCAGGTGTCAGTAGCTCAGCCGCTAACAATGTCAGACACAGCTGTTGTTCGCTCTGCTAATGCTACGGGGTGAACCGCAATCGAACATAAATTATGCAGCCGCACAAAAGATGTACCAGTCATTCATGCACCGTTAATACAGACACCAGCACCATTACGTTGTTGTTGCTGGGTCATGCCAGGCCGTGATTTATGTGTCATCAACAGGAACAAGCTGTATGCTTTACTAAGGCAGTGTACAGGTCACACATTTTATCTTGACTACCACCAGGTTTGTTGTTGTTTCTTGCTCTGGGTCATTTGTCACAGTGCACGGGGTGCTGCTCTCAGAGAGAGGCCGCTTTAAGCGCAGCGGTAAAATATAGGCCTTCGGAAATCCACTGTAAAACTATACGGAACTAATCTTTCAGCGCTGTGCAGGCATTTCGAGTGTCCGGCTCTGATTACTGCGCCTTGAGCCAAAGCAGTCAGGTAGGCCTGAAGGTGGATTTATGCTACGGGAAGTGCACAGGAAACTCCCTGTTGATTGGTGAGAGGGGGAAAACGGTGACTGTTTGTTGGTTTTACAAGATAGGAATAAGGACTAGAGAGGGGAAAGAGGGGGGAGGATGGGAAGACTTCAAAAGATGCATTTCTCTAGTCTACAAGAGGGATAGGAGTCCACATAAGAGAGTCTAGCAATTTCCGCAGCCTCAACTATGACCTGAAGGAATGGAGGATGCATGGAGCAAAAGCCTGTCACTCAAAGGAAGATGCATAGAGCACAGAGAGAGGTAGATGTGGATAATGTATAATGTAAAGGCTGTTGTTGAACATTAAGAGGTTTTTCAGAAGCTAGGTGGTCAATGAGTTACAAACGCAAAGATGAGGTGGACAATGTCTTAGATCACATCAGTGTATACTGTTACACTCTGAAAAATGCTGGGTTATTTTTTTTTAACCCAAATGCTGGGTTCAGCTTGTTGGGTCATTTAATGTTTTATATTTAATTTTTTAACCCGGGTATTTTAACGTCAGTAGTCTTACTTTTTTTCTTGCTTAAATGTAAGTCGCAGCTAATGTGTGATTAGAACGCTAGCCTTCTACAAACGCAGCATTCACCGGATGTACACTCAAAGCGAATGACGCGCCGGCGCCACTATGGAAGTTTCACCTCCCGCCAAACCAATGCTCGACCAGGGCTAAAACATTTAAGTGTTATATGTAATATTCGCTGTTATATATAACAAAGGTTCCATGCGCTCCACTGACTACAATAGGAGCGGATTGAAACTTAAATGTCTGACAGACAAGATGGCACGAGTAAAGCTGTATTTGATGTAACTTTTCGAACATGAATATAAAATGAGTCATGAATACAAGTCATTTAATAAACTGGAACAGCCTACTGATAGCAGTGTTCTTACCACAGATTTCCATTGACTGCTCTTGCTGCTGCTGTCGAGTCCTAAAAACCTCTATGGAACCATCATCATGGGCGTCGCTAGGTCATTTTTATAACTGCGATAGACTTCGATCGGCTCCTCCCTTTCTTTCAGCGCGTTCTTTAATTTTCCCGCGGAATTGGGCTACTTTAACACTGTTGCCGCGGGTTGTAGCGACCATAATAGCGTAATATTTAGGCCCTGGAATGCTAATTTTACCAGGAGAACCCCGCCTAAAAACGTGTATTTTACCCCCCGGAAGGCGATTTTTAACGGGAACTTCCCTCAAAACGCAACTGGGCTAGTTTTGAGTAGCAGTTGGGCGGATTTTGTAGTGAAAACCTGCCAATCCTTATCCGTAGACCGAGAAACAGAGGACAAGGTGTGTGTTTATCTAAAGATTGTTATATTATTTGCGTCTGTGCAGTTCTTTGTCATAAATACAGTTTACAAAATATCAAAAATCAGTTCCCCATGATCTATTGTAAAGTTTTCGCTGCGTTCACCTCTCGTCGCACTACAGCTGTTTCCTCCAGCGAAAGTGAAGCACATAAACGCATAATTTAAAAAAACGATCATGTTGCTATTTTCATTTGAAAATTTAACTTTCAATAAAGTACATATTCCAGTGCATGTGCGAAAAGGTTTGCATACTTGAGCTAAAGAAAGAGCGTTGTACTAGAAATGCAAACAGTACATTGTTGTGTTGGTAACTACAGTAAACAGGTGTGTGTGATCAGGAACACTTGTATTTGGCATATTCAGTACTCAAATGTTATACCTATCTAGGCAATACAGTGGAATACTGCAGTAAGTTTAGTAAACTATCCCTATTAATCAAACATTTATTTATTTATTTTATAGCCTTATTGGGGACTGAGCCCCCCTAAAATGAAAATCCTATAGAATCGCTCCTGTACGGAATGATTTTGAAGATTTTATTATAGTAAAAGTCTGACTTGACATTGAATAAAAATTTTTTTTTCCACTTTATTTTTCCTTTTTGTAAATTTTATGGGTCTGGCATCCGGTCTTATCCGTGTCCAGCTATTGTTAACTGTACAATACAGCTTGTTTTACTGCTTGATATAAGGTGGATATGAACTGTTCTTGTCCTATATATACAGTTACAAAAATACGGACTTTAGAGTGCATTTTTATTATTTAAATTGAAAAACCTTCAACAGGTTGACTGTCAAAAAGCAACCAAGTAAATAGGATAATTTATAAAACCCAACAAGCTGGGTTTTAATAACCCAGCATGTGTTCTTTCCAAAATGTACCCAGCGCTGGGTTGCCAAATAACCCAGAAATGATTGTTTTTAACCCAGCATTTTACTAAAAAATTGGTGTTTTTGTTACAATTTGCTAATAAAAAGTCATGCAGAGTCACATCACATTGTTATGCATTTTTGACCTCCCCCCCTCCCATATATGTGTGTGTGTGTACTTGTTTTTGCTACATTGTGGGGACCAAATGTCCCCACAAGGATAGTAAAACCTGAAATTTTTGACATTGTGGGGACCGG
>JAHKKF010498588.1:0-16631 GCA_019740295.1 Labeo calbasu | reverse complement strand
TGACATTTTTCTCAGTTTTTGTGAGTTTTTTTTATCTCACAGTTCTGACTTTATTTCTCACAATTGTGCGTTTATAACGCAATTCTGATAGAACTCATAATTCTGCCTTTTTTTATAAAGAATTGTGATATAAACTTGCAGTTGTGAATTATAAAGTCAAAAATGTGAGATATAAACTCAATTCTGAGAAATGAAGTCAGAATTGCATGAATTAAACTCGCAATTGTGAATTATAAGGTCAGAATTGACTATTTCTCGCAATTTTGAGAAATAGTCGCAACTCTGAGAAATGGTCAGAATTGCGAGATATAAACTCACAATTCTGACATTTTTCTCAGTTTTCGTGACTTTATTTCTCGCAATTGTGAGTTTATATCACACAATTCTGACCTTTTTTCTTAGAATTGTGATCTAAACTTGCAATTGTGAGTTATAAAATCAGAATTGTAAGATATAAACTCAATTCTGAGAAATGAAGTCAGAATTGCGTTATATAAACTCGCAATTGCGAATTATAAGGTCAGAATTGCAAGACAAACTCGCAATTCTGAGAAATAAAGTCATAATTGTGAGATATAAACTCAATTCTGACTTTAAGTTTTTTATCTCACAGTTCTGACTTTATTTTTCACAACTGTGAGATTGTTATGCAATTCTGAAAAAAAAGTCAGAATTGTGAGATAAAAAGTCGTAATAACCTTTTTTATTTTTTAAATCAGTGGTGGAAACAGGCTTCCATAAGTCTCTATGCTCACCAAGCCTGCGTTTGTTTGATTAAAAATACAGTAAAATGGCAGTTTACAATGTAATTTATTCCTGTGTTAGCAAAGTCAAATTTTACACAGCCATTACTTCAGTCTTCAGTGTCAGATGATCTTTCAGAATTCATTCTAATGCGATAATTTAGTACTCAAGAATAATAAATGGTGAAAAAAGTGATTTTTTTTTGGATGAATAGTAAGTTCACAGGAACAGCATTTATTGGACATAGAAATGATTACAGTATGTAGAATGAAAGCCTTTACTGTCACTGTTGCTGATTAAAGAAAGAAATATTACTGACAACATATGTTTCATTAAAACATTATTAGAAATAATGCTGGCGAACAGAAGAAATTAAAAAGCCTTGTTGTTAAGGACTGCTATTACACAGGCAGTGCTTATATGTTATGTTGGAAAGTTGCTATAATGGAGACGATTGAAAGTCTAATAGAGCTGGAACAATGCTCCTTAATTTCTCCGTTTAAGACTCATGGTTCTGCAATGCCAATTGAAATGAACATTCAGATTCTTTGGCATAATGAGTCAGTATCTATTTAATGTGAAGCAGATGAACACTGGCCAACATCTGTTAAGTTCCAACTGTAGGCTGATTTGCAGCTCTTGAGCTCCGTGGGAATTTGATTAACCATAAAATGGTGCATTATGTCACCCCTATTAGGGCCATTTAGTGTTGCCAGAAGGTCAGCACAAAAAAAGCCCTCATCTTCACTTTTATTGAGACATCTCAGCAAAAAGGGCTCTGTTTCAGAACAGCTGTATTTCAGGAGAGGCTCCATCACAATGAACCTCTATGCAACCCGCTTTCATCTCTCCCACTGCACGGCGGTCAGAGGAGCCTGTGATGTGCCCGTGCTCAGAAAAGAGAGGAATGTTGGCTGAAGCTAAAATCGTGTACTTTGTAGAGGAAAACTTTGATTTGTGTTGGATCGCTGATGTTTTGATAGTAATTTTGACGTGAGTCATGATACACCGTGGATTTGCGAACAGATTGATGATGTTTGGCTCACAGTTGGTAGTGTTGGTAGATTTTTTTCATTCGCATCTGGACGTTTCTCAGCCTTAGAAATGAAAGCATCAATCAGGCAGAGAAAAATGATTGGGCTAGCAGGAAAAACGCACAGTGAGCGCGCTGTCCAATTAGATTATTGCTCTTCAAACATTTGTATGACCACATTGCGTTGATGGAAGATCCGCAGTAATACCTCAATGAGTTGCAACAGTGCACCCTCAGGTACCTCGAGTTGTAAATAACTATCATTTTTCCTCAATCAGGGTCATGCACTAGCTCTCTCAGAGTGCCCATATGCAGGCCAGGCCTGGCTCTCAGGGAGCCCTTCATAATTAAGACCTCTCCTCTGGTCAGGCCTCCTTTGAGGACACATATCTTAAGCTGACCCTGCGCAAATGCAGTTGTAGCAAAGGTGACCCACTTGTAAATGAGGGTCGCGCTTCAGGTGGTGGGAGGTCACAGGGGTTGTAGCGGTTGGCTCTCTTTGTGCTCTGGGTCTTGGCCTCTTCTTCCACCCCCTCAGCAGAAATCTGTGTTCGATTGGGTTAGTGCCGATAACGTATGGAGCTGGAGGGCGCGCTGAGGGTCACCTCCGTAAGCACGGAGATGTGAAAGGTGACAGGCAGCAAGAGCAGAGCCAATAGAGACCACTGAGCATCTGTCACATCAGCCAGACAAGACTGTTTGCTCAGCATTCATAGAGTAGATCAAGATACTTGGATGTAGGTTACAGGCACTGGATCATACGGTGACCTTTATAAAAAACATTTCAGCTTGTGTTCAATGCATGTTTTGTTGTTATTTTTAACATAAATGGATACATAAATACCATACTGAGGGGATTACATCTTGACCTTTTTAAAGACCTTACGATATGGAGAGCGCAGTTTACTTTCCTGTGATGATGTATTTCCTATTGAAACAGGAAGTTTGGGCACGCCATATTGAAGAGCTTTTTCATTCTTTACTTTTCGGCAATTTTATGTCTCATATATTGATTTTTATTAAAAGAGTACAAAGCATGAGATGGAATATGATACATGAAAATGAAGGTAAATGTCACTAGCGAACTGTATATTTTTTTTAACTGCATGTCATTTCCAGTTGAGATATTTTGTCAAATTATGCAACAGAGAGTGTGAATATTATTTGTGTGTGTATTAGAGATACAAAAAATTGCTAGCTATGAAATTAACCTTAGCAAGACAAATGAGTTGACCAAAGTGTTTAAAATGTCATTTCCACAACAGAATGCTATTTGAAATGCTCTTGACCTTCAGAAATAATTGCAAAGTAACCAACTTTTCATATAATATCTACTGCTGGATATTGGGAGAGTGAAATAAGCTTAGAGTGTGTACAGTGAGTTTTTAACTTTATTTTTATTTAAACTGAATTTTTATTTTCTAAAACTACACTGAAAACAATATGGTTCATTAGTTAACATTAGTTAACTACATTAGCTGAAGAAAGAACAATACTGTACTTCTACAGCATTTATTAATCTTCAGCATTAGTTAATGCACTGTGAACTAACGTGAACAATGAACGACTGTATTTTATTTAACATTAACTAAGATTAATTAATAGTGTAATAAATGTATTGTTCATTGTTTGTTTATGTTAGTTAATACATTAACTAATGTTAACAAATGACATTATTGTTACCATTTTTTTTTTTCAGCAAGTATGCATTAAATTGATCATAAGTGGCAATAAAGACATTTATAATGTTACAAAAGATTTATACATTTATAATAATTAGATTAGAATTATTTGAGAACAAAATTAGCGTTATAGAATGATTTCTGAAGGAAATGTGACTTTGAGGACTGGAGTAATGACTATCACAGAAATAAATTTAATTTTAGAATATAATAAAATACAAAACTATTTAAAATTGTAATAATATTTCTCAATATTAATATTAGCCTTGGTAAGACTAAAACATAAAAAAAAATCTTGCCAAACACAAACTTTAGAAATGTAGTGTACACCAAAGGCATGAATCATTATTTGTTACTTGCAAGACTGTGACAGGTGGTATTAGGGGGAAGGACATTTTAATTGTAGAGAGCATTTGATTGGATAAAAATCCATATAGTGCAGGATGGGTCCGTAATGTTTTTAGCCATTTTCTGAAACGATATTAAATCTGCTAAAAGTTAGCTTTTAGGAGTACAGCAAGTCAAATAAATTACAAAAAAAGCTAAAAGCAACCTGATCTCTTGACGAAAACATACTTGTGAGAACTTTTTCGCAAAATGCGAAATACGTACCGCCATGTACGTTTCGTGGCATATTCGATGTGAAATGTCCACTGGGTGGGTATGGTACATATACTACATTTTATGTGACGCTGGTTTTTGTACGTGTCACCGCAGTACTGTGTTGAAATGTCCGTTGAGTGGCGCTATAACTCTAATGCTCCGTGACTTTTAAATAATGTACCATCTGCACTACACCTAAACTTACCTGATAGTATAAACAAAAGCGAATGTGATGCAAAACACAATCACAAACATGCTGTTTCAGCTTGTTTTTCGATTTCTCATCTTTCAGCTCTTTCATTGTGTCATGTTTTTTTATAGGATTCGTACCCAAAGATTCCACATCCTAAGTCCAATTTCGTGCCGGCTAAGCTACCGAGCAAGCTTGTTAAGTTCAGAAAGCGAAACATGTGGAGCTGTAATCATAACCGTGTATGACAACGATTACAAGTGCTCACTGTTTTACCACCTCTAGAGTTCATTTCTGTTGGAAACTGCAGTGATATGTACTTATGTATTTTGCGAAAAAGTTCCCACAGGTTCGTTTCCGTCATGAGATCAGGTGGGCTAAAAGACACTCTCATTTTCATTTAGGTTTGATTTTTACATTTATAGTTAAGGTATAGCCAGCTTTAGACTTGATATTTGTAATTATTAAGAAAACAAGCGTGTTTAGTATCTGATTCGTCTTTCATTTTTTGCTCTCTCGGCTGAGTGCAGACATCTTATAGTGTGGAGGAGACCGGGGGGAAGTGTGAAAGTACTCCTGCACGGTCCCTCAGACTCTCATAGCAAAGCGTTAGAGCAAACAGCACTTAGGCCAAATCCCAAAGGCTGTGCCTAGCGCGGCCCAGCCCACATTAGCTCTAGCACAGCTCCCTGAAATGGACTCGGCTGAGCGGAATGAAGCCCATGAAGCAGCGTGCGCACCATGCCGAGGGCTTTATCAGGCGCAGATCAATGAATGGCGGCATTCTCCTGGAGCTCCCGCGCTGCCAGGGCCAATACCGGGTCTTCTGGGAATGGGGAAACGAACGGGGGGAAGCTGGGAGTCATTGATAGGCTTAGTCCGTGTTTGTGTTTGTGTGTTGTCAGAGGCGTGTGTGTGTGTGTCTTGGCCACTTTAATCAGGTTTTTCCAACAGCAAACACATAGTGGTTAGTGAAGCGTTGTGGGGTGGAGGAGCTTTTCTCTGGGGAACAAAAGATAGGGAGACGGCGTAGGAGGGTGGGTGCGGCCCACTCTGCCGGCTCTCTCTATGCCACTCGGTTCAGCTGGCCGGCTCCAGAGGCCCCTGCCCTTCCAGCTGTAAAATTGGCTGACAGCGAGACTCTAAAGCCCCGTACTCTAAGAAGGGTACACACTCAGCTGCAGCATTTACCAGGCCTGATTGCCCCCTTAAGCAAGCATGCCTTTTTCCCAAACCTCAACCGTTATCACACATATGGAGATTACACATGAGTAAACAGCCCACGGTTGTGTTTGTTGCAAAACACAGTGAACTATGTTTTCTAAGAGGTTCAAGAGTGTTTTTTGCTGGTTTTGATGAATACCATAACATAATGTTTGCAAAGTTGTAAAGTTTGCTTTTCACAGCTATTTATAAAGTATTGGAGGACTAAAAAAGTAAAATATGAAAAGTTTAGTTGCACTCTACATACAAATGAAAATACAAACATATTGCTTGCGCAAAATAAGACATTTAAAAAAAAAATGTCCTAGTGTTTATTTGTCCATACAATGGACAAACCAGGGTTATCATCCCAATGTTTATTTGTCATTACAATTACAAAACAATGCAAATAGCAAATATAAACTTACTTTATTTTAGTAGTTTTTTTTTTTTTTTATGTTCTTTTTTTAGTTTAAGTACTAAAATAACCAAAACAAAAAATATGAACTATAAAGACATGTTAAAAACACTAATAATAATAATAATAATAATAAATATATTAATAAAATATAAAAATTCAAATATTAATCAAAACTTAAATGGTAAATCAATAATAGTAAAATAACACTAGTCTAAACATCATTTAGACAAGGACTTGAGGGTGAGTAAATGATTTTCTTGATTTATGTTTTTGGGGGGGGGGGTGAACTGTCCCCTTTAAGCAATATTGCAAGTGTGATGCTTTTACACAACAGTTCAGTAAACAAAAAGTTAATAACAAATTTACTTTCATTTCAAAAATAACTGTCATTTTTAGGCATTTCTTTACAAAGTGTAAATTTTTGTGAAACTTTGTGTAAAATTCCATTGCTGTTAAACTAAATATCAGTACTTTTGCAACACAACTATTAACTAATAGAATAACTCATAATAATAAATAGATTTTCATATTCCTATACATATAGAAGTGACACTGTGTTGCAAAACACATAAATGTACATTTAAAGAAAAACAATTGACCTAGTAATGAGAAATGAACTCTTGAAATTGCCTGTTGAAATTGAAATGATCTGGTTAGAATTTTCCCAGTTAAAAGTCAGAGCGTAAACACGCCATTAACCTTTCCTGTGTTTGTTTAGTTCTTTTTGGGTGCTCTTATAAGCACCAAGCTCCTCTGTGCCCAGAGGAGTTACTGCCTTAATCAGAAATTGAATGAAAATATCTTCGGGAGCACCTAGCCTTGAGAATTAGCACCGTGGATGAAGGATTTGCAACAAAAGAAGGACTGATTAGAGAAAGGATGTGGCCTTACGAATCATCCTAAATGTATGAAATTGGCTAATGTCAAGGCCACGGCACGAGCGCCCGGATGCTCGGAGCGGGCGAACGCGCAGGTGGCGCCAAGCACAACAGTCAAGGCCCCGCCATCTTGTTTACATGATTCTCAGGTCTCTCCTTTCATCACGGCGGCCGGCGCTCCTCCTACAGGAGCTCGGAGAGATGGCGAGAACGAGAGAGATTGCAACTTTGGCCCTATTGTTTAACAGCGGAGGACACTGAAAATTATTCTGAAGAGCAGAAGACACACGGCGGCTCCGTGACCTTTAACTGCACTTCCTTAGCTGAATCTCATCCAATTAGACCACTGTATATTTTCCCTAATAGCGGCTGATGAGGCAGGGCGTATGAGCCAGCACGCCCGGCCCCGCGTTGCTATGCAGCGAGATGGCTGCTTAGCAGCAGAGGAGCGCTGGGGGATAAGTGAGCAGAGAGCTTTAATTTGATAGGGTTAGAATCCTGCAGGCTCCAGGGTCGCAGGTCATCAGGAGCTCGTCTCACACTGAATATGAAGAAATCAGAAGTAAATTGCTTACATCTGCTGCTGGTGGTTGGGGCCGGCTGTGATTGGCTCCTCGAGGTGGATGCCATCTCGCATGGGCTAGGCGAGGGGGCCTGGGTGTAAAGAAAGCTTGTAATTGGAGTAATTCAGCATTAATAGATGTTAAAAACATCCTCCGAGCAGCTGCTACGAAAAGCCAAGCCTGTATGAAATGCTTTGAGATCTATAGCATGCTCTTTCCTTCCTTTTTCGCTCGTGTTTTCGTTTTGTGCCACGACTACTGATGATATCAAGCTTGTGGCGGCGCTGGCAGCAGAAGGTGATGTGAAGGTCACTTGTCATCAGGCGCCACAGCAAAAGAACTGTCATATTTACATGATTGTTCTTTGCTCTTAAACATAAAGCTGCATTTAAGTGGAATTTACTCAACTGATATCGTGCATCGCGACTCTTTCTCAAATCAATTCTGAACTTGGTTTCGAACAGCAGATGCACTGCATGCTCTAGAAACAGACATATTTTGCTTGCTTCCAATAGTGGGTTTGCACTTAAATCGCGATTTGGTCAGTTAGTTTGGTCAGTAGCAGGAAAGAGAGCAATATTTTGACAAACTAAAGTTTATAGGTGGTAAAGATAAAAATAAGCAGTATTAATTAAAATATTAACCTAATATTTCACCTACCTGACCAGAAATGATAAGAACAAACACGAAAGTTAAATCAGAGAAACCCTGGTTTAGTTTGGCCAGTCACAAAGACCTTTTGTTCCTCCTTGATTTGTTATAACTTTTGGCAGTCTATAGTACTAGTTTTTTTTCCAGTTCGATCGATTAGTACAGCCCAAAACATGACACTAACTGTCCATTTTCAGTGGCAATAATCAGCAAAATATGTGAGTTTTGTTCAGTTCAGCTGCGTTGTTTACGTTCAGTGCCGATTGGTGACGCGTCGTAAAAAAACTATAAAAAAATTGTACATTTAAAAAAAAAAAAAAAAAAAAATTAACTGATCGTTTTGCTAGATAAGACCCTTCTTCCTTGGCTGGGATCATTTAGAGCCATTTGAAGCTGCATTTAAACTGCATTTTGAAAGTTCAAACTCGCGGGCACCATAGAAGTCCACTATATGGAGAACATTCCTGAAATGTTTTCCTCAAAAAACATAATTTCTTTACAACCGAAGAAAGAAAGACATGAACTTCTTGGATGACAAGGGGGTGAGTAAATTATCTGTAAATTTTTGTTCTGGAAGTGAACTTCTTAAACACTTAAGCTAAAATAAGTACTAAAATAACTGAAAACTGAAATAAAAAATTAACTACAAATTAATATAAAAAATGACAAAAATGTAATTAAAAGAAAAATGATTAACTGAAAATATGAAAATGAAAAATACACTATAATGAAAAGCTTAAATATGTAATCACATTACAATTTACATGACAAAACCAGTATTTTTATGTTAAATGAACTATAATTATAATGCGTGTGTAATGAGACCGAGAGAGAGTGAGCGAGTTATATATGCACATACATACAAACTTTCCCCCTCTCTCTCTCGCTTTCTCTTAAAACATCCTACATCCCAGCTTTAACACTTCCCTGGGCTCATGTCACTGCTGTAAAGCCGTCTCTGCAGCCCTGTCATTGGGACTGTGTCCAATGGAAAATTAGACTGACTGTGAATTATCGCAAATGTTCTGGCAAATGACACTCCATTTGAAGGTCTTTGTCACCAATTATGTGTCTATTAAAAAACAGTCAATCAGTCAATGTGTAAATAGCTAGCTCTCAGAGGGCTCACTCACTGACAGGAGGCTGTCGATAGTCTATCTGATATGATTTAGCCGTTAAGAAACTAGGGACTCGCCTTAATTGTGGCTTCAAACCTCCCGACAGACTACATCTATTCTTTCCCTCGCAACTGATGCCTTTAGCGAAGACTTACCGAGGAGCTAACGGTGCCTGCGTGTAAATCATTCAAAACCTACACGGTTTGCTATTGCTGCCGTCTTGCTATAAGACGGTAAGTGTTTGAAGTTTACGTAACCCCAAAAGCTTGGTTAGGCCCTGCATGACCCCCACCCCCCTCCACTTCCACCACACCCCTTAACAGTCTACTGAGCAGCTCCGACATGTAACTAAACAAAAACACTAATTGGATGTCTGGCTGACTAATTTGATTTCCGAAAGAGCTGAAACCGAAACCCTGTTAGCTCCTTTCGATGACAGACGCTAATATTATGTTCTCACGCTGTAACTGCAGTTTTAGTGGGTATCCTTTCCCCAATCAAAACAACCGCTGCTTACCATTATTGCATTAGGTTACCATTTTGAAATAAATGACTGCATTCTGGTTCAGGCTAGTCGCTGTAACTTGGACAGACCCATTAGAGTCATCGTTCCTATGTCATTGTGCTGTCTGTCTCAGGTGTCTCAGTGACTTGAGATAATTATCTCAATCATGACAGTGTTACAGTAGTTGTATTTATATGACTGGATCAAATCTGTGCTCCGTTAGACACGATGGGCCCTATTTATAAATTCTGGCGGTTATTTGTTATATTTTTAGCGTACATCCTGCTTCCGCAACAACTGTCAACAGTTTCAAGGAGGACAGACGTAGAGCGCGAATAAAGATGAGAAAAATAGGTCTAATAGTGGCGTCTGCTTTCAAGTGTCCCTCCGGTACAGAGACTTCAGCTTTCACTGTCATCTTACAAATTTAAAAATTTACATACAGCACAGATATTTTTCTGCCTTTCCACAAGCACTTTGTTTGGAAATCTTATAAGACTAAACACATTTTTTTTTTACCTCTACCGTTCAAGATGAAAGATCCTCAGTCACTGATGGTTGATTTTTGATGTTTGATTTTGGCGAATGGAAGTAAATCAAGATTTACGCTGTCTTAGCTCACTTAAATTGGCCATTATGGACTCTCATTCTTTGGAAGAAAATGCTATTTTAAAGACCATGTGGACGGATAAAGTCCCATACTTTCCTCGCGGAGCTGTATTGACAGGTGGATATAAATATTCCCCGGGGACGGGCTTTCAAAGAAAAACAGATTAAATAAATGACTCGCATACCTCAAAGTGAAGCTACCTTTTTGACACTACTTTGTAAGCATGATCTGCACCAAATATTCATCAAGACACAGATGATACAAATCCCTCAGAAGATAAGCACTTTCCTCAAAACTCTGCTAAAAGGATTTTACTAATGCTTTGGTCCTTCCCATCTGTTTGGATGGAAATCTTAGACTCGCAAGGTTCATCGCTTCAATTACTAATTATATAACGTCTGATGCGACGTTTCTCGTAACCTGCTGCTAATGTTTGGAAAAAGAACGAACGAGGGTTGTGCGTTTCTTCGAGCTGTAGCTCTCTGCTATCCTTAAGCGTCGGAACATGGTAATAGGAATATCTCGAGGTCAGTCAGGGTTAGTCAGGCTTCCTCCACAGGAAATGAGCTTTTGGTGTGCTGTGTTCCCAACGTAATGAGCAACGCCCCTGTGTTTAATCTTCGCTAATATTGTTATAATAACTGGATGAATTATTAAAAACAAGCAAATATATGACTACATAATCCTAAGACCACCAGTGTGCGGAGGGCTGTGTGAATGTCGTGTTTTTCAATCGTGTGTGTGACTTGAGCTTAATGCAGATTGTTTATATGGAAGTCTAATTGTGCAAACACATAGCAGTAAAACTATATTTATGTAGTTCTGTATGTTGAATGCTACATTTAGAGGTGATCTACATTTGAAACTATATTTACTCTAAAAATGCTGGGTTAAAAAAACCCAGGGTGGGGTGAAATATGGACAAACCTAACAAATGGCTTGTTTTGACCCAGCAGTTGGGTTAAATGTTTGACCCAACCTTCTGGGTAGTTTTAAAAATGACTATTTCTTGTTGGACTGTTAAACGATTAATCGCGATTAATCGCATACAAAATAAAGTTTTTGAAAATGAGTTTGCCTCACTTATGTATGTGTACTGTGTTTAATTATTATGTATATATAAATACTAATTAATGTATACATTTAAGAAACATGTTATTTATGTACAAAATATTTGTATTTATATATATATATATATAATGTAAGTTATATAAAAATGATAATAAATACATATTAACAAGTATTTCTCAAATATATACATGAATTTGTTTGTATTTTTATATAAATAATAATTGCACACAACGCACACACATATATTAGGCAAACTCAAACTTTTATTTTGTATGCGATTAATCACGATTAATTGCAATTAATCACAATTAATCAATTGTTTAACAGTTCTAATTTCTTGTTTAAAATGAACTCAAAATAGGTTGGAAATGAACATTTATTAATATGTTCAATAAGTGATAAATAATAATTAAAAAATGAACTTTTTAAAAAAAAAATTGCTTATAAAGAAATCTTCACCTTTCGATTATTGCGGATGCCTGTAGTAATTATGTGTGTTTTTTAATTTACAAACTATTTTGGGTTCATTTTAAGGCAGCCATACGGTAATTTTTAAACATCAGTTGAGTTAAATAAAACTACCCAGAAGGCTGGGTTAAACATTTAACCCAACCGCTGGGTCAAAACAACCCAGTCGCTGGGTTGTGAGAAATATGATGACTAAAATATTTTCTTTATCCACATGCTTTGAATTGTTTGTGTGATGGATATATTTCTGTAGGTCGTCATTTTTTTATTTCATCTATTAGTGAGATTTTCATAAAAGCTGTCAATATCTCAATTCGCAAATCCATTTCCCATATTGTGACCATATTGTGTTTATCCAGCGCGACGGCGAGGGCAAAACCGTCCTCGGCTCGAGATGTTTTCGAGAGTCAGCAAAAGCTAAAGCTGATGTCGGTAATAGCCCGGCTTTGCTGTGAATTTCCATGATAAAGGTGGACACAAAGATGGAAAAACGGGGAGGAAGAATAGTCGCAGAAATGAAGAGGCCCTTTTGGATCCGCATAATATTTCCTTTCGTGAGCATGAAGCCCAGTGTTGGACACACTTTAATGTCGAAATCACAAATGAGCAAATGCAAGTGTTTTGTCAATAGCTTGTAAATAGTTATTCATATGATGCTAATTTTACCCGGTCATTTCCATCACGTCATTCGACGCTGGAAAATTGCAATTAAGTTTGAATAGATAAAAAAGGAAAGAAACACCAGACATGCCAACTGCTCTGCATTTCAAGGCTTGATTGGACTACCAGCTAGTCAGTATGCTGCAGTGGGTTTCATCACTGTTAATTGATCCTTTTTTTAATTAATGTGGAAAGAGGAAGGCCGTATCTCTGTCCTGTCTGCTCGTCCTCTCTGTCTGTCATAACAGTATCAAACTCCAGCTCGCCGAGTTGTAAGCTCTCTGCTGTGCCTTGTAGGCAGGTGGACTATTTTCGCTTTCGTTCTTTGCAGAACCATGCACGGGTTCATTAACCAGGCCGTTTTCATTTGCAAGCTTTTGCCTTGTGATTCACACAAGGGTGCGTGGGATATTACACAGAGTTTTCTTTTTTCTTTCAATACCTTTATTTCATTTTTTTTGAGCCTTTTACGTCCTTCCACTCAAAAAAGGCATATGTGAATATCAAATTACCTCATTTGCTTTTACTGTATCATGTCCTTTGAAAACTAGTAATACATTATTTAAAACCAATCCACAATTCACTCTTAAACAATTTAAATGGCAGGTAATCTCAAGGTTACATCAGGTAAATTACTTTAGAGATATAATTGTAACTAAATCCAAAAAGATGTTATTTTCATCAGTTGTATGTATGGATCTGCACACTGTTGGCTTAACTTTGTGGATTCCTTGGCCTGTGGTAGTCGAATACATTTCTTTGAAATAATTTCAAAAGAAAAAAATAACTTTAATAGAATCTTTTGCGTTAACTTGCCATTTTTGACCACAATCATCTTGATCATTCAGAGGTGTGAAGCAATATTTTAACACTTGACTCTCCATACAAAAAGCTCAACTTAATTTTTATGATTGCTGTAAAAGTTACCAAAAGAGGATTAGCTTTTTTTTTTTTCCTCTCAGCAGACGATGAAAAAATAATGAGGAATGGCAGCTGAAGACTGAACATGTACGTATCTGTTTCTGTCTAATTAAATCTGTGAAGGAGGCTCAGACTTGCTTCTGCCATGTGGTGCAGACATGCTTGCAGCTCTTTTTGTGGTGGCATACTGCCACCTATGGGCATAAAAATAAAAATGGCCGAAATCCCAACAGAGGGTGGTTATGATTGCCTTTACTTATGGATATACATGTTTTGTAAATATGAAATGTACAATGATATATTTACAAAACTAGGGGGGAATTTCCCTGACATTCATGTGCGTAAATTAATGTTAGTGGAATAATAACGTGTCGTCTTTTTTTTAGTCAGATAAATGCATATGAGATGAGCTTCTCCATATCTCCAAAATAAAGGATATTATAAAAAGCGAGCAGCTGCAGAAGGGTGCAGTTATTGAGACTTCATTTATCTTCCAAGAATACGGGCATGGCCGTCGTATCAGGACTAGAAGGGAAAAAAAAGAGCATGAAAAAGAGAGAGGCTGCAAGAGGGAGATGATGATGATGATGATGATGATAAAATAGAAGAAAAAAAAAAAAAAAGCCAAAGTATGTTTCCAGATTTTTATCCTCCCACGGTCAGAAGAGTGACTGTGAGGAAGTCTTGGCCAGGCCACCTACGCTCTTCACATCCTCTCATCTCTGCCGCTGTTTCTCCATCATTTGTTTATTCATTCGTCTGTTTTACAGACGTCCTGCGGCTGCTGTCCCGCTCTCCAGGTGTTTAAGGAACTGTCAAACTTTTGATGACTTCATTGGAAAAATATTATCTTTTGTTTGTCCTCTGTTTTGCATAACATTTAAAATGCATTTTCCAAGTACAGTATGTTATTAAATCATTTTTTATTTGTTTGTTTTAAAAACTACTATCTCTATTGTGTGTGTGTGTGTGTGTCTGTGTGTATTGCACTTGATGGCTGAAATTGAGAATTACAAGAAACATTTTCTGTAGTATATTGAATAATCTGTGACTACTTTTCAGAATAGCACTCAGTATAGAAAGTCAAAAGTGGAATTCGATGCATGAAATCTAATTTATTGTATTCCATATTCTTGTGATTTTGTAACAGGTGTAGCTGTATGCTTTGCTTAACGTGCAGTAATGTATACGCTCAATAGAACCAGTAAAAGCGCATATTTCTTAACACACTGACATGAAAAATATGGTAATTTATCTGCTATTATCTGTGAAATATCTTGCAGAAAAATGATATTTGCGAACTCAGGAAAGTGACTTATTTTTCACTGAATGTAATAATCCTAAGAGCCCCTTTTTTCCCTGTGTCATTGTGCTGAGGCGCTACGTATGTTAACACTATTAAATCACCTCAGATGTCTAAGTGATTCAATCTTATTCACTGCGGACAAGTGAATTGAATTCCCCTAAAGTGCCTGTCTAGATCCTGTCTATGTGTGACGGGTTGCTAGGTTGCAGAGAGAGTTCGGAATCTCTCCAGCGCCGTGGTGTGTGTGTCAGAAACGGCTTCTCGTTGGAAAATGTCTTGCGATGGTTGAATTAATGGATTATCGATATCAGGACACATCACAGTGATGATGTCTCGGATCTAAAGAGCTGACCGCTCGAATCGAAGCGAATTTTATATGATTTACTGAAGGCTGCACATATGGCGCACATACGGGCCGGAAATTCTCAATGTCCAAGTGTTTCTAATTGTACATCGCAATGTTGTGAGCTAAATTCCTAGTAATTAATGAATTAAAAAACTTAGCTTGTCTATTTGAGGTTAACAGATGGCATGGCAAATGATGGACTCTGTGAAACATATTGTGACATCTGTTTGAGTTTCTCTGCATGCTGTACATTTGTGAATTTATTTTATATTTTTATGACTATACTACTGTATATTAACCGTCGCACACTACTAAATAAGAAACTGTAGTAGTGCTCTTGGCCTCCCCTTCTCTAAACCTCCCCATGTCGTTTTCCGTTCTTGGCCCGGTCCTGTCAGAGACGCTCTATAGCACAGTGGTGCTTAGCGACCCTGACTTTCTGACCTGCTTTTCCCGCTCAGCCTCAGCCACTTCTGCACGAATGGCCGCTGGCTCTCTATCTCTCCGGCTCGTCTAACTGATCAAGGACCGGTGTTAGGAGTGCCAGGCCACACCAGCGTGCCCATCTTTGATTCGGTTAGTTTATTATGCTCTCCTGAGAGGCCGGCTGTTTCAGCACAGCGTGACAGTGCCCTCCAGGTCAGGTATAAGAATAACAATAGGGGTGCCTCTTTCCATCCGCCTCAAAGGCGGGGTCTGGATTGTTCTATTAGCATTCTTAATTGTGGCCATGCAAATCGTCTGAGTGGAAGATGTGGAGAGTGAGGAGACTAGATGCTCTACGTTTTTATTTTTAATTGTACAGCTTGCTGTCTCTGACCAGTGTTTGTGTGCTGAAATGCCAAACATGACTGGGTTGATTAAAAGAACAAGTGGTATATAAACTATATATAATCCACAATTAAAATTTCCTGGTAATTTACTCACCTCTATGTCATCCAAGATGTTCGTGTCTGTCTGTCTTCAGTCAAAAAGAAATTAAGTGGAAAACATTCCAGGATGTTTCTCTATATAGTTGACTTCAATAGGGATCAGTGGCTTGAAGGTCCAAATTGTAGTTTCAGTGCAGCTTCAAAGGGCTCCACACAATCCCAGCTGAGGAATAAGTGTCTTATGTAGTAAAAATACAAATGTATATACTTTTTAATAAGAAATGCTCGTCTTCACGCATTGCAGTAGTCACGTTGGAAAGGTCATGCATGACATAGGAGAAAGTAAGCAAAAAAAAAGTCAAACGCCCTTTACAAGAAAATGTAAAACGGTGATGTCAGACAATTTTGAAGTTGGATTAGATGGAGTTTTAGCTTTTTTTAAACCGAAGTACACAGATGACGAATTAACCACACAACCTTTCCACGTGATTACATAATGTGTCATAGACGTGTATCGCAGAGCTAATGCAAGAAAAGTATTTGTGGATACAAAGTATATACATTTTTCCTTTTTTTTAAGAAAATAGATTGTTTTGCTAGGTAAGACCCTTATTTAAGCATTAAAGCTGCTTTGAAACTGCAATTTGGACCTTCAACCCATTGTCTGCCTTTGAAGTCCACCATATGGAGAAAAATCCTGGAATGTTTTCCTCAAAAACCTTAAGTTCTTTTCAACGTAAGAAAGACATGAACATCTTGGATGACATGGGGGTGAGTAAATTATCA
>JAHKKF010498587.1:0-20035 GCA_019740295.1 Labeo calbasu | reverse complement strand
CTCTTATTTTGTAAAATAATTAACATTTTGCAGATTCTGCAAGGTGTATGTAAACTTTTGACTTCAACGTGAGAGAGAGAGAGTGTATTTGTCCTACAGGTTATCTTAAAGCATAAAACATAATTCAATGTAAATTGGGATAATTATAATTAACAATCGCTATTACAATTTCAAGGGAATAATCAAAAATTATGATTTTTGTAATAATCGTGCAGCCCTACAGTGGGAACAAACTAATCATTCCATAAAGCATTGCAATTGATTTAATTGACTGAAAAAATGTTGGTACAATATTACACAACTGACTCATTTACGCATAAGCAGCTCATGATCCTGGGTTATCAGCTCCCTAACGGTATCTCTGCAAGTCCTACAACTTTCAGTCGTGTAGAATATGCATTTGAAAATGCACAAATTTGCAATAATAATAATAATAATAATAATATCATTACAGATATTTTCACTGCTGAAATGTAGTGCGGTTGCAGCTCAGCTTGTAATATTTTTGACATCCGATCTTGTATTCTTATTTTAAGCCATTTGGAATAAATGCATATGCTAAATAGTTACATACAGAAGTGAAAACTCCCTCTGATGAGGTCAGGCATGTAAAAGCGTAATAGTAATATTGTATCTAATAGAGTATTCATGCAGTCTAGATGCCATATATAATTCCTGTCGTACCTTTTCCGAGAAATTGCGTGTGCCGGCGTGGATAAAAACAGCCGTGCTATTGCGTGTCATATTAATAGGCTGCGGAATGGTTTACTCTCACATCTCCATAGCTGCCCACCAGCACAAGATAAAGCTGAAATAAACCACTATGGTTAAAATTAAGTCAAAGGTTAATGTGAGGACAAAGAACTGAAGTCTTGCGAATATCTTAAAGATTCAGTGACTGGCTCATCATTGATCAAATCATTTATTTTCACAATAATGCAAGCAATATTGATGTGCAGTCCTTTTCTTCAAAAGCGAATCCTACGCACAGGAAAGTCACTTGCCCTCCAGCTGCACGAGTGCCAAGTTGAAAGAAAGTCAAATAAGGCTGGACTTATTAGTCGTAAGACATGATCAAAATCCAGCTTCTATTTGAAGTCCTACATCTGAATAAAATGGCCTTGGTTTTTGCATATATACGTCCACCTCTTGGAAATGAGGCTGATTTGTGGATACTTTAGGGTTTCTTTAAATCTGGCATTGTTTTTTTTCTACAGTTATATACTAACGTTTAAAAGTTTGGGGTCAGTTTAATATATATATATATATTTTAAATGTTTAATGGACGCCAAGGTTGCATTTATTTGGTTAAAAATACAATAAAAACTGTGAAATTGTCAAAAACATATTACAATTTAAAATGACTGTTTTCTATTTGAATATGTTTTAAAATGTAATTCATTCCTGTGATGCAAAGCTGAATTTTCAGCATCATTTAGTGTCACACGATCCTTCGGAAGTAATTCTAATATGCTGATTTGCTGCTCAAGAAACATTTCTGATTATTGTTAATGTTGAAAATATTGATTAATGATTTTGTGGAAATCATATGTTTTGAAAGAACAATAAATAGAACTCTTTTGTAACAATGTAAAAGTCTTTAGAACAGAATGACACCAACTTTTGTAGAGGGGAATCTCACTTTTCTTCAGAAATGCAAAAATCTAGTTATGAGTCATTCAAAAATAGGGTTTCCAATCTATTTTTGCTCTCTTTCTTTTTTTGCACTTATTCACTGATGTACACACACACGGCTTGTCCTCAGAGACAAGGTGATTAATTGGCCTGACTAGGGCTCGTGAAATTTGCGATGGTGGCACTGTACTCGAGGGGAACCAACCATTGCCCTGTCAGCTCTAGCACTCAGACACCATATTCCTCGTCTCCTGAACTTGACAGCTAAAATTAGTCTTTGAGCTCTCTCTCCCTCCACTTCTCCTTTGTAACCGATCCGCCATTGTTTCACCTCGCCCCGAGGGATAGTTTTTCATCCCTGCATGAGTTATTAAAGTAAGAAGAGAGGGATTTGATTTAACGTGCGTGATTATGAGAGCAGTTTGACTGTTTGTTTCCTCTTGAAAAGCTTGTGATTTTTCATTAAAATGCAGCTAAATGTAGCGCCTGAAGATCTATAAGATAAGCAATGAATCCTCCAAAATGGCCATGTTCTCACGAACAAGATAAAATGTTGGTAGAATTACTTACGACACTGTTTGGGATGCTTATCTTTAATATGGTACAGAATAGTGCTTTTTATGAATTTTTATTTACACTTCCAAAAATGTATTATTATTATTATTATTATTTTAAAAACAGCTGAATATAATTTTTTGAGGTTTCTCTGATGAATAGAAAGTTCAGAAGAACAGCATTTATCTGAAATGGAAATCTTTTGTAACATTATAAATGTCTTTGTCATCACTTTTGATCATTTCTTGCTAAATAAAAGTATTAATTTCTATAATTTCTTTAAAAAAATCTTATATATATATATATATATATAATTGAAAGGATAATAATAATAATAAAAAAAAATGTTTCTTGAAAGTGTTTTTGATGCTGAATATTTAGTTTGATCACATGAATAAATTACATTTTAAAATATATTCAAATAGAAAGCAGCTATTTTAAATAGTACAAATATTTCACATGTTACTTATTTTGCTGTATTTTGGATCAAATAAATGGAGGCTTGGTGAGCAGAAGAGAAAAAAAAAATACTGTACCACTTTTGACTGGTAGTCTATATTTTTTATTCCTTTTCAAGTACTAAACCTGTAATATTTCTTTCATTCAAATATATTTGATTTTCGTTTTGTTGTTTTCTTAAACAGACAAATCACTCTCAGAAAAAAGGTACAAAAGCTGTCACTGGAGTCATATGCCTTTGAAAACTTTTGTACCTTTTTTACCCATAAAGAATGCAAATTAGTATCTTAAAAGTGCATTTTAGTACCTAAATAGTACCTTTTGAAAATGTACTGCCCCAATGACGACTTTTATACATTTTTTTTTTTTTTTTTTTAGAATGATGAATGCTATGCAAGTAGCATTTGACCAGTACTCAAATTTTACATTGTTTTAGGACTTTTTATAACAAAATTAAAAAAGGCATAAAATCTAGTCAGGTGGAAATTGAAATGATAATTGCATTACTAGACCAATATAAGTGCAAATGGGAACTCTAGGTGGCGCTAGATGGTTTGAGAGGTTGAACCCAAATTTGGTCAGGTGATTTTTCAGAACCTGTTATGTAACCAAATTTCTTAACTTTTTATGTCACATGATCCTTTAGAAATCATTCTAATGTCATAGTTCTAATTATTCTATCATTCTAATATCACTTTTTATCATAGTTTTCTGGACTGCCACCCAGAATATATACTGCGCAAGTCATTTCAGCTTAAATTATATTAAACTGGTTTTAAAAAAAATAAATCGAACCATGTGCAACTTATATTAAATATTAAAGTTGAAAATTGCTTAACTTTTTTTGATGAGGTACAGTAATGTAAAAACACATGTTGTCAAAACTTATTTGTCGTATGGGTGCCAGTGTACTTTTTGGTTCTTGACCCATAAATATAGTCAGTTGCACTCTGTGAATTCATTTAATGTGGGGGGATGTAGTTTCATAGATTCAAGCTTTTCTCCATTCTTTAGTACATCCACAGTACTTATCCTGCTTAGCTTCATTTAAAGAGGCCTAAGATTTAAACCCTTAACTCCAGGGATGTTGGGATATTCACAGTAATGGTTCTGCTCAAGAGCTTCTCCAGGTCATTTATCAGGTCTAGCTGGGCAGAATAAAATGAATCACAAGCACTCCAGACACTTTCATGGAGGTGGTCTTCTGCGCGACACTGGAATGAACTGAGCAGCTGAGCTTGACGGAGGAAGGTCATGAAATAGTTTAATGCCCCATCACACCAGACAACCTCAAATGCTTAAGGTCATTAATCACATTAATATTAATCGTTTAATTAGATTGTAATTATACAAGCCATTGTCATTGTACTTCAGCCTAAATCTCACAAAAAACATGTCCAGGTCACAGTAAAATACCTAAATTAGCCCCTTTTTTTGCGACCAGCAACAGTTTTTGCATTGTGGCATTATTTTTTTTTTTTATGACACATGAAACATTTATTTAATTACAAATCCATTAGTCTCAGTGTTTGTTTTTATTAGTTTAATGCTGCTGAATACAACACATTATGGAAATGAGAATTTATTTTTGTAATTGTTAGAAAAGTAACATCACAATCCATTATTATTATTTGTTGTTTAAGCAAAATATAATTTCTGTGACATTCTCTCTTAAAAATAAGAATGGCAAATAAGTAAATAAATAAATAAATAAATAGCTTTGCTGAAGAAGCACAAAAAATCTGTTTTGACTGGAGTATTGGTGCTAAAAATTCAGCTTTAAAATCACATGAATAAAATACATTTCAAAATGTATTCAAATAGAAAACAGCTATTTTAAATTGCAAAAATATTTCAAAATGTTACTGTTTTTACTGTACTTTAAATAAATGCAGGCTTGGTGAGCACAAGATACTTCTTTAAAAAATATTAGAAATCTTGATGTTCAAAACCTTTTAGCTGGTGGTGTAAATAAAAATAAAAAATAATTTTCATAATTGTTAGAAAAGTAATATCACAATCCAATTATTATTATTTTTTGTTTAAGCAAAATATAATTTCTGTGACATTCACTCTCAAAAATTTGAATGGCAAATAAATAAATAAATAAATAGCTTTGCTAAAGAGGCAAACAAACAAACAAACAAAAAAGCTGCATTAATATATATATATATATATATATATATTATTATTTTTTTTTTTACAGGATTTTTATTATTATTTTTCCCCCCAACCTTTGGTATAAATCTGTTTTGACAGAAGTGTTGATGCTAAAAGTTCAGCTTTGAAATCACAGGAATAAAACACATTTTAAAATATATTCAAATAGAAAACAGTTATTTTAAATAAAATTTTACAGTTTTTTTCTGTACATTTGCAGGCTTGGTGAGCAGAAGAGACTTCTTTAAAAAAACATTAAAGATCTTACTGTTTAAAAACTTAACTGGCACTGTAAATAAAAATGAATTTTCATAATTGTTAGAAAAGTAATGTCACAATCCAGTTATTATTATTTTTTGTTTAAGCAAAATATAATTTCTGTGACAATTACTCTCAAAATTAAGAACAGCAAATACACAAACAAACAAACAAATAAATAAATAAATAAAGAGCTTTGCTGAAGAAGCAAAAAAAAAAAAAAAATAATAATAATTAATAATTTTTACAGGATCTTTATTTTTTTTTCTCCCAACCTTCAGTATATATCTGTGTTTGTCTGTAGGTTTACTATAATACGTGAAGAAGGCATATTGTAAAAATGTTCCATTAGTCTAGTAATTGTAGTTAACTTTATATTAAAACAATAAAAGTCAATGTTATTTCTTCATTTAGCTAAATACACGAGTGTGTTTGTGTGTGTGTGTGTGTGTGTTCATAGGATTGAAGAAAACTGGGCAAATCAGGTCTGACACAGCGGCAACTACAATCCAACAGAGAATTTAATTACATTCTTAATTAAGCTGTAATTCAAAAGCATCCTGTGTGTGTGTTTGCGTAAGAAACACAGTGCATGTTTGATGTGCCTGCAAACTATTTGTGTTTCCTTATCAGCGCAGGTTTCATATGCACGGCCTGAACCGCCGGCGATAGAGACGCGGTGTACGGCGGGGTGAACGCAGCTGGGCTTTGCGCCTTTCATAAGGCAGCATAAAACCGGCCAGTCAACATGAGCAATCTGTCAGATAAGCCCTCATATTGTTAATACTACCTATAATGAACCAGCGCGCTGCCATCAACGAGAACCGTCACGCCACATAAGACCGTCTACTTATTGTTCTGTGCTGTTCTCGGGAAATTCACCTAACTAATTAGCCAAATTCCTTCCCGTTTGTTTATGTATTTCCCCTTAAGAAATCCGCATTCTGCTGTGCACTGCACACACAAATGGTGCACATTAGGAAGACAAATTATTTGTACATTAAAGACAAATACCTTGAAGAACATTTCTCTAAATTATATTAGCACCATCTTATGGGGAAACACTGCTGTAGTGACGTTTATCAATGCAACAGCGACATATTGTTAAGTATCTTTTTTTTAATTAAATAGATCTAAAATGAGGGTTAACCCTTTTACACTGTTATCAAAGATTTCTGAAGGATCATGTGATGGAAAGACTGGCGTAATGAAGCTGAAAATTCAGCTTTGCATCACAGGAATTAATTACATTTTAGTATTTATTCAAATAGAAGCCAGTTATTTTCAATCGTTATAACTTTTAACCATTTTTTATGGAACATGACTGCTGCTTGTAGTTATATTTGATTTTGGTTGTCATTTTATGATGTTTTTAGTGTAGGTGATGTTTGTTTTGCTGTATGGAAACCCTTAAACACGTACGCTTGCAGCATATTTTAAATATTTATGCTTGCATTTTGAATGTTCATGCAAATCAGTTCTATCAGGCTCTGGTTCCTGCGCAAACATCTTAAACTGAAGCCGCATTGATCTTTACTTTTAATCTGCTGCCCAGCGTGAAACGCCAAGTTCTTCAAAAGTGCTCTGATTTTTGCACAGCATGAGACAAACAAGCTGATAGTCAAATGCGGTTCTTTTTAACTCATTTATTTTTGTGCATTTTGCTTGATTGTCCTATCAAAAACACTTAGTATTTCTCATGCTTACTGGAGCTGAAATGGTTTTATACTATTGCCACTCAGTCACTAATGTTAATGCGCTGCTCATGCGATTTTTAACAAATCCAATGAGCAAATGAGAATGTTTGGAAGAATGAGGGATGCACAAGGAGAGCGATGACATATTTCCAATGCCCATTTTATAGAAGTGAGTCTTTCAGAATAATGCAATGTCATTTGAACTGGGTTTCACTGATTTGACATGTTTTTTTTTGGTAAAAACAGTGTTGAAATTTACTGGCAATGATTTGATAAGAGATTCTTAGTATTTTATGGCTATAATGCAGATCAGTATGATCTCATAATGGTGAAAACAAGCTAAAAAAAAATGTTCATCTGTTCATCTTTCAGTGCAATTCTAACAGTAACAGTCTTATTGGCATGGAGTGTCAAGTGTGTTTTATCACAGACTGATTTTCACTAACCACATGCAGCTTTTAAAGCTGTCTTACTTAATTTGCTCCTATATTAGTCTTAAAGGGGTATAACACAAAAGGGTTATTTTATTTTATTTTATGTATTTTTTTATTCTATTTTATTTCATTTATTATTTTATTTAATTTTTTTATTGCTTCAACAGGTTTTGAGGTTTATTTTATTTTATTTATTTATATTTTTTTTTTGCTGTTTGATTAGACTTGATGGCTATTATGTACCAGAAAATGCAAAACGGGTAGGGTTTTTATTTTATTCTATTTTATTTTAATTTTATTGCTTTAACAGGTTTTGAGGTTTATGCAAAAAGTTTTTTTTTTCTATTTTAATTGGACTTGATGGCTATGTTGTACCAGAAAATGCTCAAATAAGTAGGTTTTTTATTTTATTTTATTTTTTGTTTTGTTTTGTTTTATAATTTTTTAAATTGCATTTATTTTTTATTTTATTTTATTGCTTTAACAGGTTTTGAGGTTTATGCAAAAAGTTTTTTTTTTTTGCTATTTTAATTGGACTTGATCGCTATGTTGTACCAGAAAATGTCAAAACAGGTAGGTTTTTTATTTTATTTTGTTTCATTTTATTATTATTATTATTATTATTTTTTAATTGATTTAACAGGTTTTGAGGTTTATGCAAAAATTTTTTTTTGCTGTTTGAATTGGACTTGATGGCTATGTTGTACCAGAAAATGCTAAAACAAGTAGGTTTTTTATTTTATTTTATTTTATTTATTTATTTTTATTTATTTATTTATTTTTTTATTTTAGCATTTTATAAGATGCTAAAACAAGTAGGTTTTTTATTTTATTTTATTTTATTTTATTTTTTTATTTTATTATTTTATTTCATTTTTTAAAAAGCAGTTTTGATGACTACGTTGTACCAGATATGGCACTGTTGTTTCCCATTTGAACACATCCGGTGTGTCATTCACTAACAAACTGTTCATTTAAACCTCTTCCTTTTAATGATTAACTCAAACTGATTTGCAAAGGGCTTATGAATCACTTAATTGTAAGGAAGTACGTGGGACTGTAAGTCTGGGGAAATGCTGGAATTATAAACAAAAAAAGAACACTTAAGGTATTGTTCAGGGTCTTCTAGGAAAACATCTGAGTCATAATTCAAATGAATCTGACTGAATTAATTGATGCAAACCATCTAAGCACACTAGACTTTGCAAAGCTACAGAGCAGAACATCCAGCTTGCTTTGTGCAGTATCATCAGTTCTCTGTGTTTTCTTTATATTTTGACCCTGGAGGTTTTCTCTCACTGTGTATTAGTTTTATGCTACCTTGTTGGAGGTCTAAAATCACAGAGTGAGAGTTGAGCCCCAGCAGACTTTACCTCCATTTTGCCTAATTGGAAGTTTGTGAGTCCAGAGGGGAGTTATTGATTGTGTACCGTCCTGCAGGGAGAAGATTAGAGGCTTTTGTGATTTTTCCCTCATTACTACTAAACCAGAGGAGGTTTCTAAGCTTAACTAGATTGCTTAAAGTAGCCAGACTTGCCTTGAATAAACAGTTATATAGCATTAGAAATGCCTTAATTGCATATGCAACTATATTGTTATATAATGATCACTGGGGTATTTAGAGCTAATTTTCCTGTTTTTTAAGTATTATATCTGATTTTTTAATAACACTGAACTCTACTAATGCATCTTCACATTTCCTTCTAAGGGAAAACTAGATTACTGTTTCTTTCTTCTTGATCTGTACTTGTCAGCTGGATTAGAAATTATTATACTGACTGTTGGCACATTTTATCATGTTATAACACCATAAGTCTCATTAGGTGTGCAATTCCCTGTAATGGACTTTTCCATTGCTTTCATGTTGCCTGCACTGCTGTTTAAATTTACCTCTTAAAAGAAAGGACAACATGTCATTGCAAACCCATATGACTTTATTTCTTGTGTTGAACACAGAAGGAGATTTGTACTTGTTGTTCTTTTCCATGCAATTAGGCCTGTAGGATGCAAAAGTGCTGTTATAGTGGTACATACAACTTTTACAAGTCAAATTCCAAAGTCATACGATAACTTTGTGCAAAGAACAGATTAAAATGTGCTGTCCAGTGCAACTTTAACACAACAACTGAATCAGTCTGAATGATATAGGAATCATTAAGACTTGTTCTGTGAAATGGATGAAATGATTCACTAAAGAGATTCTGCTTGCAAATGCAGTATCATTGCTACTTCTCTCATTAACTGACATATATACAGTATATAACTGTATGTACAATATATATGACTTTGACTTCAGTCTGTTACTCACACAAATCTACACTGTGTTATTTATTTATTTATTTAGTCATTTTTGCAGACATAAAACCTGTAAAAAATTCTATAGTAAAAATCTGTTATTAACTATAAGTTACCTTACCATATACACTAAAAAATAACTGGGTTTTGCAAGTAGAAAACTATTAATTACCATATAATTAATGGTGAAAATAGTAAAATGACTTGGGTAAAGCACATATAATTAAATTTTAAATATGTATTTCTTTTGTCATTTTTGTTACATTTAAGTACTTTAAGTAAATTGGTATATAAATATTATATGCATTATAGGCACCTAATGAAATATGCATTTATAAGTTGTAATATACAATGGCTTATTCAAAATAGTAAAAATAGTGCATGCATCACACAGACTATTTTTACTATACTTTTATGGTGTTTTTTTTACTTCCTTTTTTAAGCATAAAGGTTCAAAATTATTGTTTTTTTTATGTTTTTACAGGAGAAAACAATCATACAGTTTTTTGGGGGTGAGAAATTCCTTTAAGCTTTGATTACAATTGTTTATAATTGCTAAACATTCAAAGGTTTTTGATGCATTTCAAAAAGCATTCATATTATTTTTGAGGTGCATCAAAACTAGCAGAGAGCACAGATATTTATCTAACAATGTTACATTTTTGAAGGATAAATATCATGTTATGTCTCTGCAGTTGATGTAAATACATCACAGAGAAGTTTAGTGAAGAACGCATCATCCCAAAAGCGTGCTCTATTTTTATGTACCGCTTCCGGCAATGAACTTATTAACACCACATAGCAGCGGTGTGCTATGGAGGATTTGTCATACAATATGTCTTAAAATACACATGCTGAAGACATGCACAATGTTTCAATTTCATACAAATTCACTGATGCCAATTTTAGCACTAGCACATACCCAGACTCCAGCACACTATGAGCAGACACTCTTTTCTAGTGTCTTTTTATTCTCTAGTGTCTCACTAGGACGCTTGTTCTCAGCGTATCAGAGAAGCTCGATGCTGTTAGCGTTAAACAGGCTCCTAATTGGACCTGTGTCGGCTAATTGTGTCCGTGACGTACGGTCCCCTGGGCGGCAGAGCTGCTAATTTCAATAGGGGTAAACAAGCACTAGGTCTTTACTGACGGCTACGTTTTAATTAGAGGCAGGACCAACAAATGTGCTGACATAGTGCTGCAGAGAAGGACAGGAAATCAACATTGTTAGCATGCTATCTGTTTCTGCCAAGCAGTCACAAGAGTCATCCTATCCCCCTTTATCATGTCATTTCACAGCCGCGCCGTCTATTGAGCGAAACGGTGCCGTTTCAATTTCGCCCGCGCTGTTTGTCTAGCGTCCTCATGGGGCTGCATTGCACTTTAAAAAGGGCAGCTAAACAGAACATGCTCTCTATCATTGTGATACATTGCTAACGGGAGCAGAATGAAGTATCTAACAGGATCTACGTTTGGGTGAATCTCTTGGAAACTCAGGGCGTATTTAACCTCAAATCAAATGAGGAGAAACAAGAAACTGGTTTGTGTAAAGATAATTAAGTTTTCAGCAGCATCAGATTTCCTCTCTCATGTCTTTTCAAACCAAATTCATAACCTGTACGTTTCACCCTGAGATTCACCCAACATTTGTACAAAAGATTGATGTGATTGTGGGTTCAAATAAGGTCGGGGTCACATAGAGGTTTATGGCGTAATCTAATGTCAGCTGGTTTAGCATTAGCTCTCATTATTAGCATTTTACACACTTCCCTTTTTATTGTGTCGTTTTTATGAAGAGATGTTTTCACAGTGTGGCTGTGTAGGTTAAATCTCAGGCTTATAATCCAGCACCCGCTGTCATTTAATCAACCCGGGCTCATTGGAAAAACGTGCCTGGGGTGACATATTGTATGTTCTTCTAATATGTTGGTTCTTGTATATTTAGTGACATTTTCAAAGTGAAATGTCCAGTGAGTGATGCTTAAAATGTGTTCAGTTTAATCTGAAACTGATGAATGTGAATCTGCCAACGTTTTATTACTGTGTGCGTATCATGACAGTTTGGAAATGAAATGTCCGGTGAGTGGCACTGAAAGGATAATGCTCTATCGCGCTTGAAAATAACATACCACCTACACTAAACCCTACCCTAAAAAGCATACGTGAGATAAAAACTAAAGCAACCATGCTATTTTAGCTTGCTTCTACAAGTCTTTTAGCTATTTTCTGGAATGACTTGTGACTCACATTTCATGGTATTCGTAGTGCAATGCTGTACCGGGTAGAGGTCGACCGATGTATTGGTTTTGCCAATTAATTTGCACCGATTGTTGATTGCCGTAACTATAGGTTATCAGCAAAAATCCATGCCGATAGTTTTTCCGGGTTAGGTCCGTTGCTGGAGCGGCTGATAAGGTCCTCAATTATACAGCACGAGAGCGGCCTCTGGCGGAAATCACTGACAGCACATACAGTTTGTTTAGACATGTGACACTGCGCGCTGCACAGAGCGGGACACTTCAAAGGCGGATTTAAAACATCAACAACGAAACGGTGTGTACAGTATACTGTAGTGCATGTTTTCATATCATTACTAAATGATGAATTTGTTGACTAGATGCTGCATTAGTGGAGAAAGGACAACAGTATACTTTTGCCTGTTTGGTGATTAAATAAACTCTTGTAGACCGCCGCTTGAAAGCGCCCAGTGTGTGTGATACTGGATAGCTGCGAGTTCTTTTAGACGCAGCGCTGCACTTTTGCCCGTTGTGTGACTAACATATTTTGATATTGTGATTAGATAACCTCAAATGTTCTAGAATAGAAGCATTTAAATTGTGACTGTTTAGCATCTTTAGTCCATTTGTAACATTAAGACTGATAAAAGCTGTAGAATAGAAGTATTGTTCCTTGTTAGAATGTGTTAATTTAAACATTTACTGATATATTTAAAAATTTTAGATGCTTTTGTTAACATTAATGAACAATGAACTAACTGTAATGACTAATAGGCTGTATAATTCATATTTTTATTCATTTACAAAGTATGGTTTAGTAGGCTACTTTTTTTTTTTTTAATGGTAGAGCACTATTTATTTTCCGCCATTTTTAAAACTATCGGTCCAGTTATAAACCGAGTTATCGGCATCTGTAAAATCCAATATCGGTCAACCTCTAGTACCGGGTGGACTACTGAGCAAGTTTACTTTAGAAAAGCCATACATATGGAGCTGGTTATGTGATGCAAACGTCAAATGCGTTAGCTTTCAAATCATGCACTATGGTAAAAATGTTTTGAGGTCTTAACATATTGCTGTGCAAGGAAAATCATAAAAATCTGTCTTTATTAATTAACAATCTGTCCTGTAATCGTAATTTGTAAAAAGGAATAAAAGTTGTTGATGTTTTACTGCCACTACGTGTCATTTCAGATGGAAACTGCAGATGGAAACAGTTTAATCCCATGAGTGACGCTTCAGCGTGTTCAGTTATATCTGAAACTGATAAATGTGAATCTGCCAATGTTTTATTACAGTTTCTGTATCATGGCAGTTTGGAAATGAAATGCCCAGTAAGTGGCGCTGAAAGGATAACGCTCTGTTGTGCTTGAAAATAACTTACCGCCTACACTAAACCCAACCCTAAAAAGTAAGTAAGATAAAAACTAAAGCAACCATGCTATTTTAGCTTGTTTCCAAGTCTTTGAGCTATTTTGTGAAATGACTTGTAAGTCATGTTTCATGGCACTCATAGTGCAGTGCCGTACCAGGTGGGTTTCTGAGCAAGTTTAAATAATCAGAAAAGCCATACATATGGAGCTGGATGTGTTATGCAAAAGTCATGCACTATGGTGAAAGTATTTTGAGGTCATAACATATTGCTGTGCAAGGAAACACATAAAATGATTCTTTATTAATGAACAATTTGTCCTGTAATCATAATTTGTGAGAAAAGGAATAAAGGTTGTTGGTGTTTTACTGCCGCTACGCTTCATTTCAGATGGAAACTGCCATGAACTATATGTATAGTATAGGTATGTTTTATGAGTTTTTAGAAATGTAGGCAGAGGCACATTTCCAATAAAGCTTGGTTGCATTTAATTAAAACTAGAGAGCAGCCTTTTTTTTATTATTGTGCTATGCCGGTGTTCAGTTCACCAGACGCTGAATGGTCATTAACCACGGTGTCGACTGCTCGGAGACTCATAAATCTCTTCAACATTTCCTTTTATCCCATTTAAGATGAATAGAGTTAGGGACACCATTGCAAAAGTGGCCTTTGCACCCAGAATGCCCTCCCAAAATTGCGATGTGAAGTTTAGGGAGCCAAATGTTGGATGTGGGTACAAATGGTTACTATAGCTCTCAACTGAATAACGGACGGTCTCATATGTTCAGAGGAATATTGTACAGTTTTTTCCTGATATTTTGAGGCTGTATTAAACACCTGAGCTCCACTTGAAAAGAAAGCGGCACAATAAAAGCTAGCGCACGAATGTCCTCGCCACAGTGTGTTTGCGGATCCGGCTTAAGATTTATGGGCGTAATAATGGAGGCTCAGTGGGTTCATTGCAACACATCGACACACTCCCTCTGTCATCTGACATACTTTATGTGTCAAAGCCGGAGAGGGAAGAGAAAGAGACTGTATGTGTGTGTTTACACCTACTGTGTCCTGTCACTTCATCCATCCATCAATATAACATTCTCTCAGTTTGTGTTTTGTTTCTGCTATGCCACGGTTAACGCTGCCTTCGTGTTGTCGCAACATTTGAGACATTTGTGATGAACATCAAACGACCGTGAAGCTCTGGTCAAAGAGAAATGATGTTTGGTTTGTTCTGCTTTGCCTCAACTTGCTTTATTTGTGTTTTAATATCACATTCTTTGTCTTTCTTGAACTTCTGTTTTGTATTTTTATTACAACATACACTAAGCAATTTTAGATAATGAGAAGCATTAGACACATTACCATTCAAAAGTTTGGGATCAGTAAGAATATGTTGAAAAAAATAAATGCTTTTATTCAGTGAAGACGCATTAAATCTGTTCTTTTAAACTTTCTAGAAATCAAAGAATCCTGAAAAACAATGTATCAAAGTTTCCACAAAAAATTTAAGTAGCTCAACTCTTTTCTACATAAGTAATGTTTTTTGAGCAGCAAATCAACACATGTGACCCTGGACCACAAAACCAGTCATTAAGCCATTAAGCATGGGTTTATTTCTAGCAATAGCCAGCAATATATTGGATGGGTCAAAATGATCGATTTTTCTTTTATGCCAAAAATCATTAGGATATTAAGTAAAGATCATGTTCCATGAAGATATTTTGGAAATTTCCTACCGTAAATATATCAAAACTTAATTTTTGATTAGTAATATGCATTGATAAGAACTTCATTTCTGCCACAATTATAAAATTACACTCCAAAAATCCTATTTTTTTTTAGTATTTTTGTCGCTTTTTGTGTTTCTAATTTAAGAAGATATGTTTTAAATGGTTGTGTATTGAAATAAATGATTTTTTAGATCTTTTTGACATCAGTGATTCTGAGGCCTTTGTGAGTCACTTTGCAGAAGGTTTGCCTATGTGGAAGTGCAAATGAGATTGGAGAGCTTAATTGAACAGCATATGAGGGTCCACAGCTGTTGTTGAACCGTTATCCAGACTTCCAACGACTCTTCTGCGATCGCTGACCCTGAGGAAAGTAGAAAGAGTGGAGCTTGAGTGAATTATGCAGGGTTTTCTCAGCTAATCACGTCTCTTAGGGAGCCATAAAAGTCTCTTCCTTCCTTCAGAATGATGCCAAATTCAATATCGTCAAGAGAAAGAACTGTGACTGACAGCACAGAGGTTTTTGTCTGCTACGGTTAAACAATAGGCTAATGTCTCACGCATCGCATTTCCTCCAATGTTTTCATTTGTCTTTGAGGAAGTTTTGCCAGCTTTGGAAATTATGTTTGCTTATTCAGCTCAGACTCATTTATGTAACACAATACACAGCCCAGTTAGGCAAATCAGCCTGCAATAATCCAAGCGCTCGTTTTCATTCTCCTTTAATCATGTTGTATTCGGTGACTCAACCATTTCATAACACCCTGGAAATTTGTATATTTCTGTCCTACAGCTCTGACATTAAGCTAAAGCGCTTGTGTTGGAAAGGATGGATTTGCTGTCAGTTGCAATATGCAAGACTCCCTAATGCAGGGGTCTCGAACTCGAATTAGCTGTGTGCCGCTAGCCAGGTGGTGTTCTCCGTCGGGGACAGTTGAACAGTGTGTTCATAACCATGAATTTTAACTATATACAGTTACTGGGACAGTTATACAGTTATTGGTGCTCGCACAGGCCTTTTCAGAGTTGAGCAACTCACCTTAGAGCATCTTGCATTCTTTTGTGTCACTGAGTGTCTGATGATGCCTGATATTGTTTGTCATCACTATAATTTGTGTTTTAGGCTTATATTAAGCCATTTGGGAAATGCTAACAAGTATATTATATACATACAGTACTGTTTAAAAGTTTAGAATCAGTTATTAAGTTGGCTTGAGAAACCAACTTGCTGAAATCTGACTTAAACTTACAGTTATTATTCTTCTGAGACTAAAATTTCTGACTCCTGCTCCTACAAACTCCAAACTCAGCCCAGATCTTCAGACTGATCTGACCGAGTGTGCTATATCTTTTCTATCTTTTCTGATCGGACTAACAATTTTCCTAAAAATGTCAAATAAAACTGAAAAAATAAAAAAAATCCCATAGACTTAAATTGACGGAGTGTTGAGATGAGCCAAGACTATTCAAACTCCAAATATCTCATCAAGACTCATCAAGCTTCCCTTCTATGTACTGTATTTCTAATCAATTTAAACTCATTTAAACTTGCTAATCATGTTAACAACATGCTAGTAACATGATAAATATGCTAGTAAAAAGCTAATTGTAGCAACTTGCTAGTAACATGCCAGTCAAGCTAGACACATGCTGGCAATATTAGTGACTTGTTAATCATGCTAGAATCATGCTAACAACATGCTAGTAACTTGCTAATATGTTAACAACATACTAGAAACATACTAGTAACATACTAATCATGACAGACTCATGCTAGCAACTTGCTAGTAACATGGTAATAATGCTAGAATCACACTAGAAACATGCTAGTAACTTGTAATCATGCTAGGATCATGCGAACAACATGCTAGTAACTTGACAATCATGTTAACAACAACTTAGTAATGTGTTAAACATGGTAAACACATGCTAGCAACATGCTAATCATGATACAAACATGCTAGCAACATGGTAGTAACATGCTAATCATGATAGAAACATGCTAGAACATGCTGATCATGATAGCAACATGCTAGTAACATGTTAATCATGTTAGACAACAATCTCCCTGGTGAAAAAAATCTATCTATCTATCTATCTATCTATGTAAAAATCGTCAAACTTTAAAAAAAAAAATTGAGATATTTTCAAACTTTCTGGTCAGGTTTAAATTAAAATATTTTATATTTTTATCTTTTTTCCGCTTCAGTACAAAGACAATCATATGATCTTGACGCATGAAAATGTCTTTTTATTTTAGGATAGGAATACATGGTGATAGTTATAAATATGATACATATGATAAATAAAATAAAATAAAGTAAAACAAAATAAATCTGTTATATTTGCTCACCCCTTTGTCATTCTAAATCTTTCTTTTGTGTAATTCAGATATTTTGAAAAATATGCATGCAATGAATGTCAAGGAGGTCCGGTGTGGTTTTGCATCTTCTTTTGCAGTTAACAGAAGAAAATAAGTCATATTTCCATTTCTCCAATGTCGAGTAGTAAAAGGATGGATGTATCTGGGTGACTGTTCATCCACTTGAGCATTCTGACCTCCTGATGACTTGGCAAAACACAGAATGCTGTTTGATTATGCTGTCAAAGTCTTTTAACTTTGCCACATTAGTGGAACGGCATTGTTTGCTCTCATTTCCTTGGAGTGTTGAGAGAAATTTTGGAAGCTTTGCCTTTTTAATAAAAGCGGATTAATTTAATTAGGTAGAGCTGCAGTCCACCAAGTGCGGTTTGTTCCGTCCACATGGGGAATTTGTTGAATTAGCATTAATACTAGCAGTTTATTGAGGAAACTTGGTAAACATCCATGTTTCCTTATTAAATTCAGCTCTTTTGTAGGGATTCATTTATGTGATGATCTAGTTAGTAACTATAAAGTTAATTATTTCAGTTAAGACGACTATTTAGCAGTACTGTATTAACAACATTAGCCTTGTTCCAAAAAAATGGTAGATGGATTGACACACACACACACACACACACACACACACACACACACACACACGCACACACAATATGCTCAGTGCATTCTGGCAATGGTTTCTTGAATGCTAGTTGGCCAAAAGAAGGAATGCATAATTCTCTAGCTAATTGTTCATAATTGTTCTCTAGCTTTTCAAACAGCCCTCATGTCAGAAGGTTAAAAAGCATGGTAATACTGCGGTATTTTGTTGTACAAAATGCTTCATTTATTGTGGTCAGCACACCAGCGTGAGCTAACATTATCCACACGGGTGCATTAAAACTTCATCTACAAGCTCTTAAGCCTGTACATATAGAAGAATGGTAGAAAACAAACTGCAGTAGCTGAGTTTTCTCATAGGTGCTTAAGTGTAAGATGTAAGAGTGTAGTATTGATCGGTCAGTGACCTTTGAGCTTTTTTTCCGAGTAACAGAATTACCTCCCATGTGCTGTTGGGTCAGGATTCTGGAAATGTCCACCACATGCCCCATATCGCCTTAGAATCGATCCCCAGGTCCTGCTCGCCTTACCTACAGAGGTAGAAAAGAATATAAAAGCTTTAAAATATTACACCACTTCGAAAATGGTCCTTGAGCAGATGTGGGTGGAAAAAAGGATTTTATTTTTCAAAAGGAGTGTTATTAAAATAGATAAGCGTTGGTCTTTCTTTTGGTTCGGGAAAGTGGTATATAGACACACAAGCCCATTTCCACTTCAGATTACAAAATAAAACGGGTAGATTTTGAGATGAGTTAAACATAATAACAATTCACATCATTAGATATAAAGTGGTTATAAGTTAGATATAAAATGTGAGAACTGTCTCTATTAACTGGACTTTATAGAACAATCTATTTCCTAAGCCTTTATTAAAGAATTTATGTATGGATCAGATACAGTTTAATAGTTATCATTTTTGCATGATGCAAGATGAGCATTACAAAGTATATATAGTTTTCTTTTTCTTTTCTTTTCTTTTTTTTTTTTTTGACAGATCATTTCACTAGATAAGACCCTTATTTCCTTGGCTGGGATTGTGTAGAGCCCTTTGAAGCTGCATTGAAACTGCAATTTGGACCTTCAACCCCTAGTCCACTATTTGGAGAAAAATCCTGGAATGTTTTTCTTAAAAAACCTTCCTTTCTTTTCGACTGAAGAAAGAAACACATGAACATTTTGAAACACATTACATTGCCAAAAGTTAAACCATTTTGAAAAAAGTCTGTGCTGATAGCACTAACATCATCAGCGGCGAACGTAATCCAAATGACAAGGAAAAGGGTTAAATCCACGAAAGGCGAGAAGTCCAGGGCAGGCGGAAGGCGGACAAGATGATATAACCAGGCTAGAAAACAAGGCTAGGAAACGCAACAGAATTAGACTCTGGATAAACAAAGTGGCTCCATACAGCTGCTAACTCAATGAGAGTGCTAAACACAATGCAATACTCAGCCCTCACCTCTGGAGGATCTGGTGCGGGTACCGCCATCTTTGAAGGTTCTGCAGCCTCAGCCGCCACCTCTGGTGATCCTTCCGCAGACGTCGATGGCTCTGGAGTTTTGGCAGTAGCGTTTGCAGCCCAAACACACCATAAAGCAATCCCCTATATGGGATGTGCTGCTGACATGGGGATTACTTCTGGGACAGAAGGGTTGGTGAGCGCTGGTTTAGGGATACCAGCAGCACATAAAGACACCAGCGGAGGATACCTCACACTGGATACCAGACTGGGTTTACAAAGGACTGACCTTGACGATCTGGGTGCAGTAGACAGGACGTGGCGAGACTGGACGATCAGATGTGACATTGCGAGACTCTGGACGATCAGATGTGACGTGACTCTGGAAAATCAGACGCGACATTGCGAGACTCTGGACAATCAGACGTGACATTGCGAGACTCTGGACGATCAGACGTGACGTGACGTGACTCTGGACAATCAGATGTGACATTGCGAGACTCTGGACAATCAGACGTGACATTGCGAGACTCTGGACAATCAGACGTGATATGACGTGACTCTAGACAATCAGACGTGACATTGTGAGACTCTGGATGATCAGACGTGACGTGACGTGACTCTGGAAGATCAGACATGATGTGTTGAGACTCTGGTAGAACAGCTGAGATGTGACGAGGCTCTAGGAGGTCAGACGAGATGTGACGAGGCTCTGGACGAACAGCTGAGATGTGACTTGACTCATGAAGATCAGCTGTGACTTG